>PVIH01018528.1:0-38204 GCA_004025045.1 Sigmodon hispidus
TGTGGGGGGGGGGGTGTGTGTGTGTGTGTGTGTGTGTGTGTGTGTGTGTGTGTGTGTGTGTGAGAGAGAGAGAGAGAGAGAGAGAGAGAGAGAGAGAGAGAGAGAGAGACAGAGAGACAGAGAGATCTTAAACTACTGGAAGCTTGGAGAACCTCTTTTATGACGTCACTGAGGTTGCATTTCTCTCACATGCTTCAGTGAAGACCTTTGACTGGCTGTTTCCTCTGCAAACAGCTTTCCTGGGGGCATGACCTCTGTGCCTCTCAGGTGAGCAAGCAGGTGTGAAACTATAGGGATGACTTGTCCACACAGGTGCTAAAATACTTGGCTATTCAATATTGTTTCCATCTCTGTTTGTCTTCTTTTCCTGGACTCTAAAATGCTCTTTCTTCATAGCTAGTGGCAGCTATATGGCTGCCGGGCTAAAGGCTGCAAGTTACCTGGGAGGACACTGGAGTGGGACAAGTTCTAACTCAGCAAGGTAAACCATGGTATCTGCTGATCAAAGCACATTGTTGATGTAAGTCCTAGTGCGCAGGCTTATGGGGGAAGGTCATAGTTGTTTGCAGGAGCTCAAAACTGCTGGCATTTGGCATGATCTAGCATGATGCGATAAAATTACCCAGTTAGCTGGCAGCAGGTGCCTATGAATAGAAAGGCCTCATGCGCTATGCAGAGGACATGGCAGGAGGCAGCTATGGGTGGCAGGGGACACTTTGAAGCTGTTTCTATGTATAGCATTATTATTATAATAGAGAGATACAGTTATAATAACAGAAGGACAAAAGGGGGAAGGGAGGGAGAAGGAGAGAGAGAGAGAGAGAGAGAGAGAGAGAGAGAGAGAGAGAGAGAGAGGGGGGGGACTGCTCCCAGTAGAACAGAAGCAAGAAAGTCAGCAGCGGGAATTTGTCTTAAATAGGGCTTGATGTCAGGACTTAGAGGAGGACATGGCTTCAGAAACTTGCTTCCTGGCCTGTTTGTGTGATAGAAAACACCCCTGAAGGCTGCTGTTGAAGTCACACTGCAGAGGTGGGGATATTGAAGAGAAAATATCAAGCACACTTGGGGTGACCCAGCAAACCGTGGTTGTGCTGATATGATGATCAGGTGAGTCAGCTCACACGGAGAATGCTCACTCAACCCACACTTTCTTTAAACCCCTTCTTTCTTAGAATTGTCTACACAACTTCTTGGTTGAAGATAACTTAACTTTAGAGAATGTGGATAATAAATGCAAGTCTCTAGATGCTGTCAGCTTCTGATCTTTCTGAAAAACCACAGAGAGAAGAAGAGTCTGGGTCCTGTATCAGTATCCATAATCCTGCAGCCTGGAATATGCCAGACCACATGTTGGGCCTTTGTCCCCATAAGTGTCTTCTGATTTTCTTGTGTATTTCCACAAGGACCAGCGATGACCCCGGACTCTTTGTAAGCAGGTTGCATCATAAACACTGTCAATGAATCAATTAAAGAAATTTATCAGATGGCAGGCACTCTAACTCAGAATGCTGAATGTCTAGATCATATACTATTGTCCAATTTTGCCAGCTTTTCCTATGCCTCTGCTATCTGCTTTTATTGTCTAAGATGGGATTTTGTCTTCAGTGCTGTTCTCTCAGCCCTGAAGTCTTGTGGTTCCAAAAATAACTTGCTACCATGAAAGCTGCATGAAGTTGGTTTGGACTCTCAGCATTAAGAGCCTCTCTCTCATAGTGTGTTAACATGAGCAGTCCTCTCTAATGGCTTCTTCATGCTATGTGACAGATTCAGTGTGCTGAATTCCCATGTGTTGTCCTTTCTCTACTAAATATTTCCTTGTGCCATCTAAGTTATTGGATGGTCGCAGTAACCCAACCATGACTTATTTACACAATCAGCTAAAAGTGAACACCTATTAAGGATGTGTTAAGTGGCAGTTCAAATCTTAGGTTCCTATTTACAGTACTGGGTTCTACATTATGAATCATTCAGATCTCATTTTATTTAACATAAGTATGTAACCTTCTATTGGAACCACTCTTCAGTTTGCAGATCCTCACTTTGGATCTCATCAAATAAAGATAAATTTGGTCTTCAAAAAGGAATCTTTTAGAGCATTTAGAAAGTCCACAATAAAACCATTCATGATTTTTAATAGATAATTTTATTTTTAAGGATGTATTTATTTTTTATGATTATGAGTGTTTCTCCTGCAAACACTCTTCTTAAAAATATATATATATTTGCACTATATATGTTTAGTGTCTGTGGAGGGAGAAGAGCAATCTCTCTAGTCCTTCATATATAATTTTGTAGTTATAAAATATAGAACATGTGAAGAAAACTAAAACTCTCATGATCCAACTCTGTTACAAGATACCTTCACTTACATATGTACCATTGAAGTCACCAAAATAATTCATACCTATACTCACATGAAGAACCAGAGAAGCACCTCCATTTTTTAGCACAAGTTCCCAGTTTTGAGACAAGCCTAAGGTCTGCATAGGAACAAAGTTCAAACAGGAGAGGTAGTTTAGGGACTGATAGTTACTTATCCATAGAACGTCTCAGGACTGGAGATAGCCTGGAAAGATTCAACTTAGGAGGTAGTCAAAGAAAGGGCTTGGCAAGCTTGGCAAACAGTCCACTAAGATTACAGAGCAAGTCTAAAATTCCCACTGGGGGGAAAAATAAGCTAATCAGAATTGTATCCATACTAAAAGACCCCAATTGATATATAACCTTGTGTTTTTGCCTTTAAATACCCAGCTTGCATAGGGGCAGCACCTCTTCCAACCACTGTCACGTCTGTGTGCTGGACCGAGGTTCTTGTTGTACAACTTGAACTCATAATTTTCAATAAACCTTGCTTTTGCATTTCAGAAAGTTTGCATCTCTGGTGGTCTGTTTTGTGGCCTTGTGACCAGGGCACAACACACACACATGCACACACACACACAACACACACACACACAACACACACACACACACACACACACACACACACACAAATAAAGCACAAGGCTTGAGAGGTAAATAAGGAAGCTATCTGGGATATAGTGGAAAAATCATGATGATATGCAGCCTGCACCATGTCACACTGTGCCCAGGGCTTAGAGATGGGCATCTTGTGATCTGGCTCTGGCTGGGCTGGGCTGTGGTCCCACTATTCTCCTTCCTGTCTACAGTGAGAATTTCCACCCCTTGGGAGTGGAACACAGATATTAACTGCACCTTGTTTCATGTCTCTTCCCTGACTCATAGGATGGCAACATGGGTGAGATAATGCCGGAGGATCATTTCCCATCAAGTAGACTTGATTGAGTGAATCCTGTCTTAAGCATCATTACTACATGTCTATGTTGGAGAAAACAAAAAGTCAACGGAATGGAGCAGATGAGAAAAGCAAAGGTATGGGATATGGGCATGACCTTTGATCTCTCCAGAACCTAATATGTGAGAATCTGCTAGACATCTAGGTCATCAATATTGGGTCCATCAAAGAAAATCTCCATTTATTTTGTGAAGAAATATCTCATACCTTTTAACTTTGAGAGAGCTTGAGGTAGGGTAATTGTGGTGTTTGGATGGGGAAAGAAAACATTTTGCCGAAACATTCACCAAGTTCATTGCATGAGAGAATAAGGACTTGTTTCAGGTTTTGACAGAGGAGAAGTGCCGGCTAGCCTTCTCTTTTAGTTTGTTTCCTTCTTAATGTGGAGAAAATAAATATAAATAACTTTATCCCTGCTTCTTTATTTTTTTGATCAGTGAGTTTGAACAAAGAAGAAGAGCTTATACATCTCACTTGAATCTTTCATTTTCAATTTCTCTATCAAATATATTACCTAGTTAAAGGTAGTGGCATCAGAGAGTCCCTCATAACTCAGAATTTAAGCATCATACATGTTATATCTCTATGTATTTCATTTCATTCTTAATCCAGGAGCATCCTGTATACGAGTTGGTGAATATGGTGAAGGATTTTTCTCTACAGTTAATCAATTCCCCTTCACAAACCTGTCTCCCTCCCAGCTCCATGGTTACTGGCCGTTTTCACAGTGTGGTCCTTCTGGAGAGTTCCTAAAGTCCTGTCTTATTTGGGAGAGCAATGCTTCTGGAGATCTTGAGGAATCATGCCATTGGAGGTGGGGATATCCTGCAACCTCCTTCCTAGAGTTCTGTCTCTGGTGTCTGTGCATCTCCTTCCCACATTCCAACAGTTCCTGATTTCTGAGCAAAGCTTCTTCACTTTGGGCCTCATTTCCTAAATTTATAAGGTTTCCTTTGCACACTGTCACCAGCACCTTTCTGCTGTTGATTTCTAAGAATTCCCTTGGTTTCAGCTAAGCATTGGCATTAATGCTAATAACAGTCTCCTGAGGAATTAAAATATTTGCGTGTTTTCAAGATGAACAGAGTAAGCCAACGGTGGTGTTGGGTGTGTGTTAGCCTAGAAACTTCATTGAAGTCTGTTTTCCAACATGAGATGTGCTGATTAATACATCTTACAATTAGCTCCAGATCTCACAGATGTGTTAATTGATGAACAGTCTGAGCTTAGGGCTGTGTAATTATTCTCACTGGAGAGCTGAAGCAGGAACTGGCTTTGTGATTTGGTTGGCTTACAGTGAGGATACTTATTTAATCTTTTTGAATTAGACTTGGGTGCCAAAAAATGTTGTTAGCTACATCTCTGCAGCATTATGTCTCCAAGGCAGTGCTCTTTTGCAGTATTTGAGAAAAACAAATTGATTTCTCTCAAAAATGGCAGCCTTACCCAGCTATCTGTAGGAAAAGATAATTTTCTTGTTCATTTGTGAAACATACTGGACATTTTTGATATTTTCCTAATTAACTTCCATACCATAAATAACTGTAACTCCACAGATACAGTGGGATACACTCAAGTTTACTCTTAGGATAGATCATTCCCATAGGGCAGCAACATCAGGCAATTCTTATGCCAAGAAGAAATGGTAACAAGCAGAATCTTTGACCTAAGAGTTCCACACTGACCACACAATGCAAAAACTTCCACAGGACGTGCAACACATTGGTGGGGCCTCTTTTGGTTGTGAGATGAAGTTTGTCCATTTAAGCACTAACATAATTATGGGAAAGCACATTGTGAGGGTGGTAAGTGGCAATGTGATTTCTGTGGTCACCATTTTCCTCTCTGTCCCAATTAGAAGGTATGTAGTCAAATGGATAGGAAATTCTTTAGACAGGCTGTCCAGTACAATAGTGTGCTCTCTCGGTCTCTCTCTTTCTCTCTCTCTCACAGACAGAATCAACAGCTGAAATCACATATGTGTTTCATCTTATTTAGGTATTTACTATCAAATCAAGTACATGGGCCCTTTTCCTACCTTTTATTCTGTTGCCTTCTCCCTGGCATGTTTGATGCTTATTAGTCATTAATTTTTTATCTCAAATTAGCTAATATTACATACACAAATGATCTCTCTAAACACCAACATTGTGTTATAGCATCAAGACTGCATTATTCACAGGGTACACAGAGTTGTAAAGCTGCTCTGCCCACTATCCACTCTTTTCTGCTGCCTTCTATCTATGGGTTTACTCTTTGTCCCCTCATTTACCAAGTTTCCATTTTCACACAGAATTTGATTCACATTAGTATTGAATCTGAAAATCCTGCAGGGAGCATTTCTACTATTTAAACAGAACTGTGTTTTTGCTATGGAGCCTGAGGTTATCATGTTGCATTTTCTTCATGGTTCAATGTCACCAACATAGAACTTGGCACTTATAGGAAGATGGTTTGAACTTTGAATATCTAGTATGATTTAGTATTTGAGACTTCTCTTTGTTTTTCTGATAATAAAGCATATGCTACACACATAGGCTATCCAGTCTCAAGTGGTCAGTCATGGACATATGTGCATTTGAGTAGTACTTAATGGGTGTGTGTGTGTGTGTGTGTGTGTGTGTGTGTGTGTGTGCCTGTGTAATAATAATAAAGAAAAAGAGGCTATGAATTTTGGAGGGAGATGGAGGGAAACTTGAAGGAGATGGAGAGGGTAGGAATGGATGGAATGAGGTGGATGCAGTACTCATGCATGAAATTCTCAAAATCCCATGCTTATACCTTTAAGCTTTTGGAGCCTAATAACCTTTGCAGTTGCTGGCAGTCTAATTTTTGCTACAATTACCAGGTTGCATCCCCTGGTCCTCATATTTCTTCTTGGACACAGAAACATTCAGGGCTATGTGGGCTCACAAGAGAGGCCCTCTGGTCTTATATGCACTGTGGGCATCTGCAGTTGCAGAGGGGTTGAGCCACACCTCCACTTGTCTGCAGGATTCACATAGGTTAAATGTCTTGACTGGCTTTAAAAGTCTAAGGTGAAGATAAAGTTCCCAAGGTTTCTGGAGTCTTTGCCTTATGGCTTCCTGCAGGCAATGTTGTTGAAGAGCATCTATTTACACTTTCTCATAAGGGCACTGGTAGCTATATTTTCTAAAAGAATTAAACTAGCCTTCATCTGCAGTACTCTAGCATTCATCAATATTCCGACAATGAAGGTTTTTCACTTTTTAACCTCATTGTCATGCTTTACGTTTTTAATCAATACATTCTACAGTTTTCTAAGTTCTGGGAATTTTTTGTTATTCACTCATATTTTATTGTTTCCCTTGATATAAGTATTAAACACCCCCCTTTAAAAGTCATTCCTTATTTCCATTATTTGTTATTCTATGAATTTGTAATGTAGGATGTATGTTCTGCTAATTATATTTTCAGTTGCTCAGTGAGTCTTACTAATTCTTTTTTTATAACCATGCATTTTTATTAGTGTATATTCATTGTTCAAAATAATGAGTTTTATTATGGCATCTTCATACAATCTATCATGTACACTGATTTTTTTTATCCCTATTATTCTCCACTGCACCCAGTGAACTGCTCTTTTTCCTCTTCTCAAATGGCTCCTACTCTGCATCAAAGTTATTTCTAAAGTCTAGATTATACTTTTTAAAAACTCCACATTTTAGAGAAAACACAATATTTGTCTTTCTGGGCTTCACTTATTTTGCTGTGCACAATGATAGCTGACCACATTCAATCCACTTTTTTGGCAAACAGCACAATTTTATCTTCTTTATGGTTGATAAACAGCTGATTGTGTATCCAGATGCAATTTTCTTTAGACTCATCTGTTGAATTTGCAATTTGGCATTATGCACAGTGCCACAGAATCATGGCTATACACGAGTCTTTATTGCATTCTAACTGGAAGTCCTCCAAATATTTACCTAGGATTGAAATAGCTGAGTTGTGTAGTAGTTCTAACGAGTGTTTTGAGGGACATAAGTACTTGTTTTTATAGTGGCTGTCCAGAACAGTGAAGGTTCAGTTTCCATCTTCTGTCACAGAAACTTGTCCTCCTCACTACCATCTTTGAAGATTTATCTTTGCTTTAGTTTATGTTTGGGACACCTCTGTTGAGAATCATATGGTGCAGCTGTGTGGATTCCTTTCTGGATCCTCAATTCTATTTCAGTTGGGATAGTACCATTGTATTCTGCTGCTAAGAACTTAGTAAAAGTTGAGACCAGTGAGAAAAATAACACCCAGCATTATTCATTTTCATCATGATTTTTTGGGCTTTTTATCCAAGGTCTTTGTTTTATATGTCCATATGAGCATAAGAGTTAAAATAGCACCTCTGTGGTAATATTTGTGATACAGTATATTAATAAACTAAATTGCATATGTGTTATATGGTAATATATTGTATACTTAACCACAGTGTTGACCAATCCCAGAGATGGTATACTGACATTACTCATAAGTCACATTATCTAACAGGAAGATCCGTTTTACACAGAAAATAATGGCTATTTGGCAAGATCAGCTCATATAACCCAGGTAAAATAGCCAAGACTTTAACAGGCTGAGTTAGAAGAGCCAAGTATCAACTCTTGTGTTACTTCTAGCTAGCACTGCACTCTAGAAACCTCATTTTCTGTTCCACCTACATTCTGTGACATTGAGCTCTGGCTACACACATGTGTGCTTGTGTGTTAGCACTGGCTCATTATTCAGTTTTTGATATAACCACTGTAGATTTTGTGTAAGATTATCCCATTTAAGGTGATGTTTTCTAATCAGTGGGCTGCAGTTATGACCAGGGAAGATGTGGATGTGAACAGAAAGGCATCATTTTCCTATTACCAGAAATCCCTGTTTTGCACATTTTGTGTCTTCTCTCACACTGTCTCTGCTTCCTTTCTGAGTAACTTCTCACTATGTGACCCTGCATTAATGGATGCTCTCCAGTACAAGGAGATCTGCCTTCAGCATTGTCAGTGGAGAAGAGGGGCTTTATATTTACTGTGCTGAGACACAGACAGGATTTAACCTTGAAGGAAGGGTTAGTCATTTCTTGATAGGTGCTCTAAGTAATCAAATGATGAACAAGTCTAATGCTAAGTATTGGCATCACCAGCTCATACTGGATGGAATAAGGTACCTGAAAAGGTAGCACTCAATATCATATCACAGAAGAACAGCTGTCATATGTGCTGTGGAAACTGAACCTGGGTTCTATGCAAGAGCAGCAAATGGTCTTAACCATTAAACTCATCTCTTCAGGTCCCAATTGGTACAAAATTGTGTTCTAAATGAAATGCTTTTCCATCTCTAAACCATCTAAAATAGCTGACTATACTTCTTTACAAAGAGTGTTATATAATGACTTAGAAAAATAACAATGGTATCTAAGGATACATAATATGTTTCATGACCATTCATGCCCTTACTTAACAGATATTCTATACCAGACAGATAAATGGAAAATAATTTATAGGTAAATATAAAAGAATTGATGTTTTGCTTTTCTAACAGTTATCATTCTTTTTTGATTAGTGATATAGTGGCCTCAACTACAGAAATATATTTTCTTCATTTCTAGACCCAAAGCCAATGTAGCTTAGATGAGGTTGGTACTTGCTGTCAACAGCCTTCTTCCTTTCCAACTCCATCCTTCCTAACTCATTTTGAATACCATCTTTATTATCATATTTAATATAAAATGAAGATTACTATTTAAGCATCCAGTCTCTCTTATATGAGTTTAGCCCCTCTCCAGTACTTTCTGAATGGTGTACATAGCAACTGTGTTTGAGACAGTGTTCCATACTATACTGTGCATAAACAACACTGTGTCCAGGGTAATAATCACAGGACCAATAGAAGTGGCAGTTTGTTAATAGATAGTGATAATCAAAATCTTCTAGCCTCTCCAGCATCCTTGCCTAAGAAGGAAACAATGAAGTCATGCTTTGCTGTTGAGGAAATCCAACCCAGGGGAAACTAGAATCCTGCTGGGTTATTGAAAAGATGTGAAATCAGATGCCTGGCCTTGGTCTAAATTCTGAAGCATGCATGGTTAATGTGTACTTAGGGTGCACTGACAAGTATGAAAAGCTCTGTGAACAGGCTGGGTTGTCTCACTGTTATTTTATTTCCATAGAAATTAATCTTTAATTTGCTCATCTTAAAAATGAACACTGCCTGGCTGTGGTTAAGGCAAATGACCAATTTACTAATATGGGGCCTTTCACTTAGTCTTGACTTCATCCCATTAGCATCGAGCTAGTATTGATCAAGGAATGAAGATCCTAAGAATATGCAGAAAATCTTATTAATTCCCTGGAGGTGTCATGAAATACGTTTTCCCAAATGATAAGATGTAGTATTGTGCACCAACATTTGAAATGTGTCTTAGGTGTCTGTAACATGCTCTCTCCATTTGTAACATAAAACCTCAAGTCACTCATTTATAGTTGAGCAGATCTTGATTATGTCTTTAAATTTGAGCATTGGTTCAATACATTTGGGTCAGTATATTTACTTACAGTGTATCTTGCACTATCTGTCACTAAGATGTCTGAATTAAGGGGAAATAGAATGATTTTCACTCAGAAAATAAAGAACTATGACATTCTAATGTTCTAATTCAAGGATCAGGCTCAAATTGACACTATTTCACAGGTGGATGTGTGTACTGGGAATCATGCTGGTTTGTGGCCTTGGTATTGATGTCAAGGGAGGCATAAGGATATATTACACTTCTAACACACTGTTCTCCAAATTAAAAGATGGAGAAAGCAATAATCCTCTTCCACCACACTTTCAAGGGACACAAGTCCTTATGAGACATTTTGTCCCCAATCTGTGTCCTGGTAGAACTAGGCACACCAGAAATGCAGGTTTAAAAGCCAGATGTAGGGATGTTTCCCAGTGTACTCTGGGAGGCAGAATTTTTTTTCTCTAGGGTATCAGGCTAAGAGCAAAAACAGTAATATTGATCAGTGTCAATGGGTTGGGACGGTTGTGTAACAGACTGTGTGATTAATAAGGGCCTCTCAAAAGGGTTATAAGATGGAGAGATGTGAGTTTGAGCCTACACTGGGACATGATCAGAGCAGCTACTTGGCACTAATACAGCATGGAAGGCTGACAGTGCTCAAGGCCCTAGTGTTAGGGTCTGGAAGGGTCTGTCCTACAGTGGTCATTGTCTTGAGGTATCTATCCATGGTGAGACCATCAAGTGCTGAAGTTACAGTTGGCCTGTTAGGCATCTCCTGCTCTCATTTCCTAATCACTTCTTGATTCTGGTCACATTTTGTGCACATATGTGTATATACAATAATCCTGTTCACATGTATAAGCCTATTTGTGTGTGTGTATGTGTGTGCGTGCGCACACGCACGTGCGTGCACACACGCACACACTCAAGTATAGATGCACATGTGTGGCATGTATTGGAGACATGTTCGGAGCTCATCATATATGCTAGTTGAGTTTGAAGCTAGATTTTCTGTATCCTCCTGGAATACAGATGTTCTGCCATGTTTGCTCAGATTTTTATGTGACTGCTGGGGATCTGAACTCTGTTCCTTATCCTTACACAGAAATTGTTTTATCCTGTAGCCCTTGTTTACATACATTTTAAAAAATTCATACCAGTGGATTTCTTGACTGTGGTTATTTCCAACTAGTTTATATTCAGAGCATTGCTATAGATGTAGATTTTTAGGGTATGTCAATAGGTCAGAGAATGAGCATTTGATATTTCCATGGTGAATTTCTTTCTTCCAGGGGGATTTTCTTCCTAACTCTCTGCCTCCATCTCTGACTCTGAGTCCTGTGCACTGAGAACGGTAGAGAGGGCTCAGTCAGACAGGGCTTATCTGTCTTCTATTTTCACCTTGGAAGAGCAGGATTCACATAACAGGACAGCAGTGAGTATAAGGTTCTGAAATACCTTAAATACTGAGACTAAAATAGAATTCCTATATGCATCCAATGCTCATCTTTTATTTTTTTAATCTCTGTCAATCATCTATCTCTATCACTTATCTGCCCATCCACTTATTCATCTACATATATCATAAAAATCAATAAAGAGAATCTTACACCATGAACTAGAAGTCAGCACAATTCAAATTATATTGTCAAAATTGCATGAGAAATATTTGTAGGAAAGATAATGAATGTATGAACTGACAAAAATTGCAAACTACACATGATAGAAGTATTCATTAAAATGTGTAAGGAAATCACATAATCCAATGATGATCAGGAAAGAAATCCTGATTTTAAGATAGATAAAAGGTCTAAATTAATGTTTTCTAAGGCATTCATACATGGCCAGCAGATATAGAAAAATGTTCAACGTAAACAGTCCTGAGGGAATCACAAATTAAAATCACAAGGGTATATCGCCCCATGCCTGTCTTAATAATTATCATCAGAATGACAAGATTTAAAAAGTGTTGGTGACAATGTGTTCAAAAGGGAACCCTAGCACATGGGGTAAAATGTAAATGACTTTATTATTATGGAAACAATATGGAGATTCTTCAAAAACTAAAAAAAAAAAAAAAAAAACAAAACAAAACAAAAACAAAACAAAACAAAACAAAACACCTGCCAGATAATGGAGGCATCCAATCCAATGAGTTTGTGGATGTAAGGAAATAAAATCAATGTGAGCAACTGACATTGACATGTCATTGTTCATTGCACCACATCATGGACTCAACCTATGTGCCCTTCACATATGTGGGGTACACACAATGAAAATTGATCAAACCTCAGAAAGAAATGATGTCCCTTGCAATAACATGTATCAGTCTGAAGGACTTGATGTCAAGGGAAATAACACAGATACTAAAGGACAGAAGCTCTGCATCAGCTACGTGTAGAATCTAAGAACAGACAAATTTATAAAAATAGAGTAGGATAAATGGAATTTTGGTACTAAGGAAAAGAGAAACTCAGGGAGATGCTGAATAAATAACATGGGACATCATTTACATGAGAAGACATTGATCTTGAAGAGATATGGTGCAACACAAAGACACCAGTGAACAGCAAAGGGTCATGTTCCTGGCACTTGCTAATACAGAGTCCTTACATATTCTGCCATGAGACTAGTTAATGTAATTAACTTCATTCAGCCGTTCTACCCTGCATACACCTTTGAAAAAATCACACTGTGCACCATAGATACTTAAAGCTTGTATTTGTTTATTAATTTAAAAAATAAAAACCAAGATATGAGATGTGCTTTTCCCTGAGTTCTTTCTCAACTTGGTCTTGATGAGACTGTCCTAATCAGAAATTTAGTCCAGAATATGCAACCTGGAATGGGTCCATGAATCAGCATTGATTAAAGTGGGTCAATGACCTCATATGCTCATTTCCCTGAGACTGGATTCCTCACAGCAAACCAAAGTCACTGTCAGGTTCATAGTCAAAGGCAGAGTAAATATGGAAAAGACAAGGATGGTTGGGGGAAAGATTTTCACTGTAGTTTGAAGGGGAGCTGAAAGACACAGCTCCCTCAGATGTAGGCCTTGTGGATTTTCTAAGCATATAATACTGCCCTTCTTTAAATACATACCCATCCTTCCACCACAGAGGATCCCTCCACTGCCTGGTCATCAGGGGCCACTATGCCTGAGGAGGAGAGGGTGTGTGAGAAGCCAAGACCTAGGAACTGACAAATCCTCAGGAAGTGGGGCTTCTCACACACCCAGCTCCTCTTCCATATCCTCCCCTTGTGAATATTGAATCCTGAAGCCTGCAAATACTGAGCATCAGAGGGTACTAGTGAGGCTGCCTGTTTGTTTACCCTTTCCAGAAGATTCTCCTTCTCTTCTATGGGAATCTAAGTAGTGTTGGTTCTTTCCCAACACATGCCGTCTCCAAGAAGACAGCATCCCAGAATCAGCAGTACTCAACCTGTGGGTCCTGGCCCCTTTGACAAACTTTCTATCTCCAAAAATATTTACATTATGATTCATAATATTAGCAAAATTACAGTTATAAAGTAGCAACAAAAATAATCTTATGGTTGGGGAGGTCACCACAGCATGAATTGTATTAAAGGGTTGTAGCGTTAGGGAGGTTGAGAACCACTGTGATAGATAGAGCTGAGCCATGATATACAGCCAGAAATAGAGTCTGTATTCCAGAAGACAGCATGGCATTTGGGTAGGGACTGGACATTTGCAGAAGAGCAGTGCAGGAGGCTCTTTGTACTGCTCACTAAGTGTCCTCCAGAGATAGCGCCTGTGTAGTCAGGATACTTCCATCCAATCCAAGAGACTGACATCAGCATATAATCATGAACTAAATTTCAGGCTAAAATTCAAATGGTTAAATCATTTTGAACGTGGAGTAATCAAATTTAGAATAAGTCTTGCATCCAAGATGTGGCACTCATAACATGCCCTGTTGTGGAAGGTCCATGGCTTCCTTTGGCTTTGAGGGCAGGAAGAAGGAGAGGCAGAAAACTGCGGAGCCCTTCTGACATAGAATCTAGAGTGAAGAAGGGCTTTTATTGTTCCAAATGATAGCGAGAGTCTCTTCAAGGGGCTGTGCAGAGGCACTGTGAGTAATAGCAAAGCAGTATTTTGGATAAGAACATGTTACATGTCACAGTCAGGCTCCATTTCATCTAGGAGCAAGGAAGATTCTGTAGCAAATCGCATTTTGTTTTTACACAGTGAAAACTTTGCACAGTCTGCTCAGATCCACCTGTGGAAACTTGATTGTCTTGTCTCCTGGATCCCTCAGAGCAAGAAATGCCTAGAGGAGGATACTGATGCCTCAAATTCTATGGAAGCATGATCCTAATGAAACAGAAATGCAATAATTTATCTGCTCATTGTTAGTCCAGATGAGCACGAAAACTCACATGATGTGGGATGTCTTTCTGTGAACATATATTGTTACCATTTGTTAATAAAGAGGTTGTTTTGTTCTAAGGCAAGACAACTTGGAGGCAGGTAGGAAATCCAAGTAGAGAGAAGGAAGGCAGAGTCAAGGAGATGCTGCAGACAGCCACCCAAAGAAGGAAGATGTAAAAGTAAGCCACAAACCACATGGCAATATAAAAAGAGTGGGTTAACTTGTTAGAGCTAGTTGGTAATTAGCTTCATCCCTAGCTAAAAAGTTTGTAATTAATATAGGCTTTTGTGTGATTATTTGAGACAGCATCTGTAGCTGGATCTGAACCTTGGTGATAGGCCAGGCAAGAAACCTCTTGCTGCTCAAGATCTTAAGATTTTAGGAGAAGATTTGTGAGTCCTGTCTTGGGAAGCATGATCTCTACTTTCTAGCAATCTAGCCAGTCTACTAATTCATTCAACCGCTCTAGTGGGGCAGTTGAAGATTATGCATGTGCCATAGAGCACAGGACTTGCTTTGTAATTCAAGCTGGTCTTGCTTGGGTCAAACCAATCTTGATTTCCCACTCTTACTACCTATCCCCCAATAGTTCTAAACTTTATGTTCTTGCCAATTCCTTTGTGTTTCCACATGACATAAAACCTTACTTGTAAGGTCTTGAGTATGTTGTATCTGCCTCACATCTCCTACATGGGTCTCCATTCTCTCCACCATCTTGCTTCCTTGTTGCTCATCTCAGGTCATTCTTTCTGAGAATGTAACTAAACTCAGGAAACTGTGTGGGGTTCCCACAGGCCCTTAAAGCAGAGCAACTTTGGGGTTTTGAATCTATATGTAGCTTTCTGTCTGATTTCACTTTAAAATGACAGTTGCATTCATAAAAATATAATGGTATTTATCATGGGTTGCAAAGTCAATGCATAAACTGACCATCTTTGCGTATCTAGCATCCATGTTAAAGCCCAGCATAGCATTGGCAATTTCTATTTCTGTCACTGGCAGTTAATACTGTTGCCTTAAGTCTAGCTGTGTTCTATATGTGTACATAGATGCAAATGGAATTATATTTACATGTGATTCCTTAGAAATGGGAAATAGCTGTTCTTACTGTAATATTAGTATCACACAATGCCCATCACAGTAGAGTAACAACACACTATCTGTGAGTGGATAGTTTTAAGAAGGGTAGAGAATAAAGTATCTATATGTGCTATTAGGACATAGCTAAGAATAAATCAGCAAAGATATGAGCAGTTGAAATCAGATTCAGCACAAGTGAAAGCAGTCAGTCAAAACTGGTCAGAGGTGGAGCTGACACAGACAAGCTAAAATTTTGAGGAAAGTTTTATTAACTTTAAAGACAGTGACTCAACCAGAAGCCAATGCTTTTATTAAATGTACATAAATGTTGATAAGGTTCATGCTTGATTTCAGGGCTTTCATGCTAAGAACCCAGAATGCTGTAGATGTGATGTATGTAATTATATGACATTATTATACATGTGACAAAGAATAATCCTGTATAGAATAGCACAATGTTTTGGAGTTACTGAGAAAATCAGCTAGAGCAGATCAAAATTTCCAAATAACATCATCGGGAGTTGTGGACTGATTTGTTTTTCAAAATTGAGATGAAGCATTTTTCAACTCTGAGTATCTTTAGGTTGCATCATGTGTATTTCAGATATTGTATTGTGAGGCTATAGTTCTGGTTTGGATTTGATTTACTGAGAAATCAACTGGCATAACTCCAGTTGTAAGTTCTAATGGGCGACTCCTGAATTGTGTTCAGTTTCCAAAAGTTTTGCAGGACAATCTGTGTGTTTTTCATCTATAACTCTTCAGGATGAATCCCTTCACTCTTTTTTTTCTCACAACCTTTTTGTGTTAACTATGGCCCCGGTCTCCTGTGGACCCAGTAGCTCAAAACCAATGTTATAGGGTTATTATTTCAAGCTTCTCTTTTGCTGAGGGTATTTTTTTAGGGCCCAGAGAGTTTCCTGCTGTGTTCATTGGTCACTGGAGTTTTCTCAGGACTTGCATTACTATGCTAGGTCAAGTTTCCTGCTAGTGGGCTTGCTCTTGTCCCTGCAAGGTACAAATGAGTGAAGGTATGGCACATGAGCCATGCACAGTCCCTGTATGGAAAGGGGTCTTTCTCCAAAGATTTACATCATATAGAGCCATGGAAGTAAACATTGTAAAGACCTTGGATTTATGAAAATGGCCCAGTTTTCAGATCATCTACTTTCTTTACAAAAAAAAATATAACAAGTGCATAAGAATGTGGTCATTAGTTTGAAGCTTCCGGAAATATAATGTCACTTAATACTAGCTTAAAATACATAATGTTGACCTAGTTTTATTATCTATACACTCAGATCATATGATGTCATTTGACCGAATTAAATTTTCACACTTGTCTTTTATTAGATGTAAATTTAAACCTCTTTGAATCTTTTAAAAAAAATTTCAGCACATACACAATAAATTCTAGAAAAAGCTCAGGGCTGTCAATAAATCTTCCCTTTTAAATTTGGACCCTCATCTGTGCAGAGAAGAAAAGAGATCCATTCAAATGCAGAAGCCATTTATTCAGCTGTGACTTACCTTATTCGTGAAATTTTCAGTTCAACATTTTTATTTATAGCATTCACAGAATCTTAAATTTTATTTGTATACATTAATATCTAAAACCATTATGCTCATTTCAGACTGTTTTTTATTTGAAATTGAAAGCATAGAGCTTACAGAGTCCATACTGCAGGGTTCACTGGAGAATATGTATACAATTTTTGGAAGAACATTTAAAAAACCCCAAAGTTTTCCTAATTAGTCCCTTAGAGAATCTTTAAAACAAACAAAAGTGTGAGATGTAATCCCCCTAGTGTCGTATAACAGCATCCTAGTAAAACATTATATGCTCCAATGGAGTCTGAAAGCTCAGGCAGGCAAGTTATAGGGCTGTAATCTGGAGGCTGGCAATGCTAGATGCTTGAGAGAACATTACATAGGGGAAGAGGCCATGGGGAGAGCTGGTCACTACAGCTATTCTCATTACCTTCCTCGCTCTCTCTTTCTCGCTGTGTGCCTCACTCACTACACTTCTACTTAATGGCTTTTGAACTGAAGATACAACCTCCCCTCCATGCCCTATATACACACACATTTCATCTCTGAAAGCAAAAATCGCAGAAACTAGTGAATTACAAGGGAACTTAATACCAGATTCTATAAACTCTTAATCTCAGAGTCAATCTCAGTTATACTCAGGCCATAACTGAGAGGACTGGAGCAGCAGACCTAGGAAAATACTGGCTTCTGTTTCTTCAACCCTGCCTTTAAATATGGAGACCACACATGAGAAAGGGGCAGGTCCTGACTGCTGGTGTGTGCTGCTGGCGAGGCCTGCAGAGGGCAGGAGGTCCTGGCTGCAGTGTGAGGACTTTTTGTGTCAGTGACAGCTTTGTCTGAATTGATTGTGGTTTCCTTGACAGCCAATCTCAATAATTTGAGCTTTCCACAGCAGGGATTTTAAGGGTCAAATTATTCTTTAAATCACCTGGCTTTCCATCCCAGAGCAATCACCTTGCATATTGGCTGTTTGAGTGTTGAGATTGCCTCTTTATGAGAGAATATTGGAAATGCTTTCACAGAGAACTATTAGCATATCAAAATCCATGCACATGAATCCCTCAGGGATTCCCCCTCCCCATCCACATCTGCATGGAATGGACTTCGGAAAAGGTTGCTTTGCTTTTTGATGCTTCTTTGTGAAGGTTTTGCAAAAGTCAAAGATGTGTTTTTGTCAGTGAAGAGAATGAGGAAGGTGTCTTCAGGAATACTGACAAGAAGAGCTGTCTAATAACTTGACCACTTCTTTATTTTCCCTCATGAGTACTTTACAACTCATGATTCTCTTGTGTGAGTCAAACTAGCTTGCTTTCAGCTCATGTTGGTGCGCAGAAACTGTGATGAATCTCTCTGTTTAGCAGTGACCCATACCATAAACAGAATCATAAATGGATGAGTCTGACAATGTTAAATTTTGTAGCCATTTCTAGACATCTTGTGTTAAGTAACTGAGGCAAAACATGTGAGGTCTATTCCAGAGAACTATTTACTATAGGAAGGAGAAAACAAAGCATTGCTTTTAAGGAGCTTTTACTGGAACTCTGACTGTGATAACTGAACAAGGAACTATAGGTGTCAGGACAAGACTTGTGTGCTGTGGAGGTGACATGCTAATCACTGCTGCATGTACACACATCACATGCACAGTTTGTGCAGTGCAGTGCATTGCATCTCAGAACTCAGAATCTTGACAAGAAGGATGATGGATTTCAGTGAAGCCCTGTCACCTAGATTTTCCAATCTCTACTGTTTGTGTCTGAGCCACAGAACAAGAATTTTGAAGTATGAAGTTCTAAAGAGATGAAATACCTCATTTAAATTAAATAAAAAAGCTACATGAGCTTACATGAGATGAAAAGGTTTTAAGACTCCAGTAATAAACAGATAAAGAAGGACACTATATAATGTCAGTTTTAGAAGAAGAAGAAATTTTCATCATATATATAGTCAACTCAGAGCGAGCAAGTATGAAAACCAAATATTAATGAATACAAAGAAGAGATTAATTTCCACACAGTAGCAGAGGACTTCATGAAAAACATCGTTTTGAGGCAAGTTCTTGAGACAAAAAAGTCAACAAAGAAGGGGCAGAATCAATAACAACCAGGACAAAGTGGACCTGAGAGAAAACCCTTTCGCATGGTTTCTACTAACACTCAAGGGATGATACATGACAGATCAGTTGATAATTCACATAAGACATCTTCACAGATTATAATAAAGTCAAATTTTGTTGAGTATCTTTCTGACCACCAATGCAATGAAACTAGGACCCACTCAATAGAAATATTGACTCCATGTTGTTCTCTGACCTAGACACACACGCACCAAATAAATAAATATAACTGCAAAAATGAACCTTAAGATGCAAAGGAAATAGTAATTGTCAAGATTCTGGACTAGCCCTTGAAGCCACTCCTGTCCAATGGCGGTCAGCCTGGCCCCGCTCTGAGTTCCAACATCAAGACCCATTTAAGAAGGATTCCCACCTTTGACTTCTCACCCTGCTAGAGAACACACTCTTCAACCTCTTTCTCTAATTTTCTTCTTCTCATCTTCCTCATCTTCCTCGTCTCCCTCTCCTCCCTCCTTCCCTCTCTCTTTCTTTCTGTCTCTCTCTCTCTTTAATAATAAAGTATCTCCACGTGGGCCCAGTCTAAGTGTCTCCAGCTGTGCCGCCTTCCTCAGCACCAACATTGGGCATAGGGCTCCCATTCACCCACATCTGCCAGCCACATGGGTTACCGCGATATCCTAACATTAACATTGGTGCTGAAAACATGGCAGGGATCCTCCTAGTGCTTTTTTAGCTCACAGGCTTTGCTAGGACTCCCTGGGAGAACCTTCAAACCTGTAAGCAGCACCCTTCAAGGGCTTCCATTAGCATCCCATATTCATTTCTGGCCATAATTTCAGTCTTGGCTTTAGGGTTGCTGGACCTGTTCTTGGATTTTCAGTTCTTCCGGTAACACTCTTCCCTGATTGTGTTCACTTTCGCTGACTGGCATTTCCCCAGGGGACACCTGAGTGTTTTAAGCCATTCTAAGGCCTCAGATGGGTATCTCACCTCACCTAGTTTGCATTAGGCCCCACCTGCCCACCACCCAAACACCCCCATGGCACACTTGCTGCTGTCTGTGCTGCTGAGCTTGTGGCATTGTGATGGACCACCACAAGCAACTGCAAGGACCCTGTGCTTTTCTGTGCAGAGATACCCAGGGCTCAGTGCGGTTTAATCACCCGAGTTCCCTGTTTTTGCCAGCTTTCCTGTATCTCAGTTCTTTACTGACTTTAAATGCTTGTATGTTTACCTTGAAGGAAAAAGAAAACCTTGCAGGTCACGTGATCTGATGCCATCTTTGCTCTTGGCAAAGGACATGTGGTCAGACTTTGGCTTAAAGATTGGATAGGTATTCATTCAGCTAGCAGACTGAACAAAGCCATTTCTGCAACCTGTTCCAGGAAAGTGAGCTCAGACCATTGTCTAAATTCCTCCTTCCTTTGGACTTTAACCTTTTTAAACCCTGATTATGACTTACAATGACACGGTTCAGCTTGAGGCAGTTATAGAAAAAAATACACTGTCCCTTGCCCCTGAGACAAGTTAAAAAACTAGTGAGAGCTTGCTTGCTGTGATACTCCAAAAGATAAATCTGTTCCATCTGTTTTTCAAATACATGTAAACCTGTTCTAGCTGTTCTTCAAATATTTGCAGGCTCCTGCACACATCTAACCTTCCTGCCAGAGAAAAGGACTCTTAGAACACAGCATCTACCACCTCCACAAGTTCTGAAACTTCACTACTGCAACCAGCCTTTGAGCTCCTCCAAGGGACAGATGCTTGAGATCTCCAAGATGACAGCTAGCTGGATGCCTCTTCACTCTTGCCTCCCACCATGATCATATCCCCCTACTTTGTCCCAAATCAACAGGAAGTAGTGTCAGTATAAAGAACAGAAATTTCTGTGTCCTCATTCCCCACCCCCCACTTGCCACCAATAAAATCAAAAAGTGAGGGATGTTAGGATTCCTGACTAAGCCCTGAAGCCACACTTGGCCAATGGCGGTCAGCCTGGCCCTGCCCTGGGTTCTTGACATCAGGCTCCACTTCAGAAGGATTCTCACCTTCCACCCCTCTCTCTTCATTCTTCTTAACCCCCCCCCGCTAGAGGGCATGCTCCTCTTTTCTCTCTTCATCCCTCTCTTTCTCTATAATAACAAAGTCTTTCCACGTGGACCCAGTCTAAGTATCTCCCGCCACCGATATTATAACATAACAGTAATAGTTGTTAAAAATGCAATACAATAAAAATTTAATCATTACAAAAACAGAAGAGAAAAGAGAAAATAAATGGAAGAACCAAAGATGATAGGAGCATGGTCTGTAGCGGGAAATCAGGAACTGTATATGTAAACGATCGCGTCATAAAAATAGAGACAAACTGGGCACAGTTAACTAAAAAAGATTCCAAAAATAGACCTTCGAGGGAGGGGACCAGGACAAGAAGTCGTCATTCTCTCACGAGAGCTCCCCGACTGAGTGCGCAGTTTGCTCCAGCTGCCCGGGAGTTCGGACGTATGGCGTGGAGATAAAAAATCTTCCTTAAAAAGGCTCCGGTGCACTACAACCTCATCCTGTCATCTTCTCCTAAAACCGACTCTGTTTTATAAGCTATTTTCTCCAAATAAACCCTGTTTATAAACATATCTCAGGGTGAGTTTTTACCGTGATAATTGGCGCCCAACGTGGGGCTAATTCGACAAACCCGCCGGGTTCCTCACTCGCCCATGGAGCCGGTCTAAACGACTTTAGTTACCAGCTGCGCACGAGCCTCCTGTAAACAACCAAAAACAAATCTGCCCGTGGCCGACCTCCTGAGAGACGGATTGACCCGTTCTAGTAAAACAAGCCTGATAAGATTTGTTAAAAGATCCGAGAAACACCCTCCCAGCCGAATTGCCACTTTGTTTCCCCGCACCATTGCTGCCGCTGCTGATCACGACAGCGACATCTGCTGGCCGTAAGTTCTCATTACATCTGAGTATATTTTTTTCTTCCTTTTCTTTTCTACATATTTTTTTCCTTTCTACAATGTCTTACCAGATAAATGTTCAAAATTTTTCTCACTTTGTCACAATGATAATAAAAGATTATTTCCAAGATTACACATTTAAAAGTTATCTCCACCCAAGAGTCTTTTTTACTTTTTTATATGATAATATACTTCATACTTAGCTATTTTAAGACATCTCAAAATAAAAAACATGAGGCTAAAATGTCTGACATAGATAAACATATTAAAACACTCCAAAAACTCATTGTTTACATAAAAGAAAAGTCTACTTTGATTACAAAAAAATTTAGAGCTCACATTGATAAAAATTTTAAAAAATTAAATAAAAAATTTAAAAAAATAAATAAAAATTTTATTAGAAAAGAGTACAGGGCTCATGTTAATAAAAATTTTAAAAAATTAAATAAAAAATTAAAAAAATTAATAAAAATTTTAAAATAATAAATAAAAACTCTAAAAAACAACTGTATATATAAACGATCGCGTCATAAAAATAGAGACAAACTGGGCATAGTTAACTAAAAAAGATTCCAAAAATAGACCTTCGAGGGAGGGGACCAGGAGAAAAAGTCGTCATTCTCTCACGAGAGCTCCCCGACTGAGTGCGCAGTTTGCTCCAGCTGCCCGAGAGTTCGGACGTACGGCGTAGAGATAAAAAATCTTCCTTAAAAAGGCTCCGGTGCGCTACAACCTCATCCTGTCATCTTCTCCTAAAACCGACTCTGTTTTATAAGCTATTTTCTCCAAATAAACCCTATTTATAAACATATCTCAAGGCGAGTTTTTACCGCAATAATGGTCCTTAGTCAACTGTAAGATTCAGGCAGTGGGACTAAAGCAGCTACAGGTAGAGATTATGATCTTGGATAACTGAAGGCTGACATGCGTGCTGCATACACTGAAGACATCACAGTAAACACAAGCTATTATAAACACAGTAAATACAGGCTGACATAGGCAGTGGGAAAAGATACAACCTAATAATGATGTCAAATAAAAATGTCAACATGGCTATATCTGTATCTGGCTAAGGTATTTCCAGAGCAAACCATTTTCTCAGATTGTAGAGTATAAAATAACACATGGTATACTGTTGTGCATGTGCACACACAGTGAAATAAGGTGTATGCTGGTGTACATTCACACACAGTGAGATAAAGTGTACCCTGGTATGCATACACATGCAGTGAAATAAAGCAAAGTGGTAAAATAACATATTACATTGGTGTGCATGCATACACAGTGATATAAGATGAATCAGGTAAGTCTGTACATATAGTCAACAACTACACTCATAGGACAGCTGGTCAATAAATCAGTACAAACAACTTTACCAATAAGAATGACATACTGGTGATGGTTTGGGGGGCTTATGGGATTTCTAAGATAAATTCTTCAATCTTTCCCCCTCTTTTCTTCCTTTTTTTTTATCTTTCTTTTCTTCTTCCATTTGAGAAATAGTTTTATGTGCCTAAATTGCCTTCAAATGCACTCCACAGTCAAAGATAGCCTTTAACTCCTCCTTTTCCTGCCTCCACATCCCAAGTGCTGCCCTTACAGAGGTGTGTTATCACACCCAGCTTAGATTGTTTCTTGAGATGGAAAAATAAATGAAAGCTAACCTCCTTAAGTAGAGAACATGATGTTGGTTGGGGAGAGAAAGCAATGAGGATCTGGGAGTAGAGTGTAGAGGGCTATATTAAAAGACATTAAATGAAATTTTCAAAGAATTAATACAAACATTACTTTAAAAACAACAAATATAACCCTGTAACCCCTTAATTAATTATAATGGTTAATTTCATTATATCATAGTTTCTGAGATCATTTGATTGAGATGTTATTGAAAATGATAGCATAATGATATATCACTACCCCCAAACTTGAAATTGACAGACTGCAAAATGACCTGTGTCAACAAAATTCTCAATGAAAATACTGGAAAATGCTTTTATTTATATGAAAGCAGAACCATAACATGCCACCCTCTCAAAGCTGCCCACTCTTTGAGAAGGAGGTTGATAACACTTTGTTTTTCAAATATGTATTTTTAAAATTTTTTGAGTTTATAATTATGCCATTTTCCTCTTTTCTTTTCTCCTTGCAAACTCACCAACATATTTCCTTGTTTTCTCTTTTTCTATGGACTATTTTTCTTTAGTTTTTGGTGTGTGTGTGTGTGTGTATGTGTGTTTATGTGTGAGTATGTGTTTGTCTGTGTGGTTATGTGTGTGTGTACTCTAAATATATAAATTCAGCCTGCTCAGTCTGAATTTGTTACTTATTATATAACTTGGGGGCTGACCACTAATAATCACTGATAACTAACTGGGGTCCTATCTCTGGGAACTCCTATTTGTAACCACTCTCACTATTTCATGGTTGTCTATAGTATTTTATCTACAGCTGAGGCCTTATGAACTTTTTCTCTTCTCCAATAGCATATTTACTGGTGTTGTGTCTACTCCAGTCATGTTGGTAAGACTTCATGGATGTAGTTTCTGACATTTCTAGAAGACACAGTCTCACAGCATACATCCTGTTCCTCTGGCTTTTCCAATCTTTATACTCCTTCAATGATTATTTTTAGAAAGATCTCTTACAAAATAAAACCATAGCACATACAGATACCCATGTTCTACCCCAAACACTCAACAAAGATGATCAAGCCAAGCCAGCAGTGAACAAATGGAGATAATACAGTGCTAGACAAAGATCACAAACCAGAAAACAATAGAGTGGACCTCTGAAAATATGTTGACTGTCTAAGACCAGCTTCACTGCCTAGTGAGACTTATTAAACAAACAACTGAGAAAAATAAAGAAATTAGCCATGTTAGGAAATGAAATTATATCAAATTATGTTATAACAGCAGTTAAAAGATTTAAGTGATATCTTGAGAAGTGCCTTAACTAGATAGCTTGACTAAAACTGGCAGTTAAAAAAAAACTACTATGAAATCACTCTTAAAACACATTCGTTCTTAGTTATTAACAAAATTGAATCAGTACTGCCAATATTTCCAGCCATTGTGATGTAAGGCCATGCTCCATAAACCAAAACCACATGAGAAGAAATACCCCTGAGGAAGTACACAAACTCAGAAGTCACCAAAGTTTGTCCTATCAGAGAACCAGAAACAACCACTGCACACAATGAACCCATCCCAGTCCTCTCCATGAGCCCATCACCTCCCTAATATCAAGGAAGGGACAGCACATGGAAGAAAGAAAAAGAAAACACATCAGGCTGGAGGCAGCATTCTTCTTGGAACCAGCTGCAGTGTTTACAAACCAACAAATCAAAGGATAGGACTTGAACATGATAGCAGCTGGACGGATGTCCATGATCAATGAAGAAACCAATCAAGTTAATGATTTCCACCTCATATCCTCTAGAGGCAGAGCTGAGAGCTGGCTCTGGAGCGTGATTTCATTTACATGACAGAGACCTTTTAGTATTATAGCTGCCTGGATATAGTATGTACCAATCCTGAATGCTTATTTCTGAAGCCTGGGATTCGAGTAAGAGCACCTTCAGTCATGTCTTCTGCTCAGTTACTTGCTGGAAAGTTTAAGTAAATAAAGCAATATGGCAAGAGAAGTAAAAGAAGGGTAGACTAGTTTTACAATAACATCTATGATCTAAGATACAGCTCATGACTGACAAAGAATAGAACCCTGGCCCACTGGACAAGAAATGTACCTGTGAGTTTGACATTGAAGTTTGATATTAAATATACATTATTGCTTTAATGGTTAAATTAATAATTTTATAATAATTTTGATGATTAAAATATGGTGTTATCTAAATATAACTACATATCTGGTAAAGGAGAACTCACATAAAAAGACTAATTATACATCCATGTTTAGCTAATTAAAATTCCACATTTGTGTGTTTACTTTTAATCTATGGTACATTATAATAAAATTATGTCCATACTGCTTTATTGATGCAGAGTCTAAAAATAAAGGCAGAGCTAATGCCAACTTAGACTGAGCTCGAAGGTCAGTACTTGCTTCATAATAACAAGAAAAGAATCTGAGACACAAATGATGCAGTTTTTCACTCATGAGAGAAATGATCAAAGAGTAAAGAGTAACCCTAGAACACAGATGGACAGACCACCTCAGAGAATTCTGGCTATAGGCATTTTGTTGAGGACAGGACTTGCTGAAGTTAGGAGATACTGGGATACCATGCTGGAACTGTGAGGACCTGCTGGGGGCTGAGCATGGCCAGCTTATCTTGAAATCTCCAGCAATTCCTGCTAGGACAACATAGCCCTAATCTCTGACATTCACATATCTCTCATGTCTGGCAGGGAGACTGCCTGCAAACTTTACTTGGAGCCTTAGAGTTTAGCAAAGGCTGAGCCATCAGCTGTACATGGAGCTGAAGTATCACCATGACGACTAAAGAGTGAATAAGATAGAATAAGTAGATATTCTTATTTGCATTTTGATGCTGAATTAAAACACTCTGACCAAAAGTGGCCGAGAGCAAGGAACAGTTATTTCTGTTTCTCTTTCCAGTACGCAGTCTATTGTACCAGGTTGGGGCAAGAACTTGAGCAGAAATTGGAACAGAGGCCATGGAAGACTACTGGTTTTCTTTTTCTGGCCTTTGGATCAGTTTGCTTTCATATACAACTAAGAACCATCTGCTCCAGGGTGGCACCATCCATAGGGGGCTTCTCCATGAATTAACAGTCAATACATTTTGTCTAACAGACATGCCCACAGGCTAGTATGAGCCAGCTTCTTGTCAACTGAAGTTCTCTCTTTTTGAGTGATGCTAGATTGTGTAGAGTTGACTATAAAAACTAACCAAGACAGCAGACAACATACAAGAACAGATGAGTGATATTGAGTAAAAGCTGGGGACATGTTAAAAATATCAAAAACCCCCAAAAGTTAAAAAAAAAATATACATCAATTGTGTTCATTGCTATCCTAGCCAAGGCAGGATTCAATGACTGTGCCGGAAGATTATAAGAACTTCTCATACTAATAAAGACAAGATGTGGAGGCTGAAAATAAACAGTGACCAACAACTGTAACATATGGTAAGCAGAATATTCAAAGAGGAAGAAATTAAAAATGGAACCTAAAATATTTTATGTAATAACACATGAGGATTTTCTAAAATTAATAATATATAACAAATTATCATGAATCCAGGGAACTCGGAGTACTAGGCAAACATCAAAAAATGTCTGCACATTGTCAAATTTAATTTTTGGAAAATGAAAATGTTTTAATTTAGAGCAATAAGATCAGGAACTTCATAGAGTTCTTGTCAAAAAGGGAATCAAGTTAAATAAATAAAATGATGTGAGAATAAATTACAGCTCCACACCAAGCAAAATTATCTTTCAATGGTAGCCTGGGAGGACAAAGCAGGAGAAATTTAATGGTTGAAAGAGGGGGGAGAGGCATTTTCTTCAGTGAAGTGGTCACCATTGCCTGTGCCTCTATAATCAACACAGTCAAACTCATTGGTTTGCAAAAGAAAGAATGAGAAATCAGAAATGGGAATAAAATTTCAGGAAAGGAATATGAAGAAATTCATTGTCATATAACTGTCTCTTTAATTCCCATTGCCACAAATGAATACAATGCTTACCCAAAGATGGGACAAAAGAAAATGTATATCAATAGAATCTTAGCTTGCATTTGAGAAAACCATAGAACACAGAAAACTTAAAGATAAGACTGCCTCAAAAAGAGAAAGAATAAAATTTTAAAGATGAAATGATGAAACTGGGAAGACAGAAAAAAATATGAAACTAAAACTTGTTTTGGAAGATGAAAAACTCGTGGCCAAGCTCACTTGGGGATAAACAGGACATAAACTGCTCTTCAGAAAAATGGTATCTCTAGTAGGGTTCTATGGATATTAAAAGATAATGCTTCATTACAATGATTTTATGAATATATATTTGGCCACAGATGAAAAAGGTAAAATTTTCAAAAGTACTAACTGCCAAGGCAGGTGTAGGTGATGAGTGTGATTATATATCCTTTGAGGCAAGTGACTCCCTTATAGATGGCCTTCTGAGAGAAAAGCAGCAAAAATTAATTCCATCAAGTATTTCAGCAAAATTACATCAAATCTTCATATTTTCTTTTACAGAACAATGTTGAAGGGACACTACTTCATTCATACATTGATCAGACTAAAATCAATTATGTGCAGGATTTATATGAGGAAAATTATAAACCACAGAAAACAGAAATCAAAGAATATCTAAATAGATGGAGAAATAGTTCTTGGATTGGAAGGATCTATATTGTTAAGATGTGAACTCTTGCCAACTTGATCAATAGCATTCATGAGATCTCAACTGAAATACTGGCAAGCAATTTTCTAAGTAATAATAAAAAAAACTGTTTCCAACATTTACAAAAAAGATGATTAAGACCCCCAAACATCTCCCATGCCACTAAAGAAGAACAGATTTTTGGAGGAATGGCACCACATGACTTCAAAGCTTCTAATGCTGTGATAATCAACCCAGCATGGTATAGCCAGTACAATGGAAATATAGTAACATGATCAATGTGCACAATACAGATCCCAGAAATGCATGCAGGCAAATACTGCTATAACAGTCGCAATGCTTGAAAAGAAAGAATTCTGCAAGCAGTGCTGGAGAAACCTCCTACTCCACCCAGCTCTAGATCTGTATCCCATTCATTTCACAGAATCACCTTAACACACACATAGATCTGAAAACAAGGGGGCCATAACATTTATGAAATAAAATAAAACTTGAGCTTGTCAGTAAATTTAAGATCAACAATAGTCATGAAAAACATGTTACAGTGACTTTTTTTTTTTTTACAATTCACAATTTTCTACTCTGAAAAATACTGTAAAACAAAATTGAGCTACTAGCTAAGAGATGATATACATTAAAAACTGATAAAGTAGTTGTATCCAAAATATTTATAGAAGTCTCAAAAGATAAGGGGAGAATAGTAACCTAGTTAAAATGCAAAAGCACATAGCTCAGGAGAGGAGATACTTTTAGACTCAGAAAAAGATAGCAGAAATATTTGTTATTAGTAAGTGAAATTAGATAAAAGGAGAATTGCTGTAACTCTTAGACCAACTAAAACAGACAGACAGACAGACAGACAGACAGACAAAAACCCTTTTGGACCTTAAATCTTGTTGAGAATGGGAAGCTGTAGATAGTCCTGAATCTGAGATGTACAGTGACACCCTGACTTAGAAGCTGCTTGGATGTGGTTTCAACACAGCTCTCACTGTGGCTGTGCTATTTAATGAAAAGCTGTGCTTTTAACATTTACTCAACTGATTTTAAAAACTTACATTTAGAAAAGTCTGAACATGTATGATTACCACAGCCTCAATCATAACTGACCAAACCTTGTAGAAATTATAAGAATCCTACTGTGAGAATGACCTCTGGGTTGTTCAAAGATAAAATAGTAAACATTTGTGCTACAATTAAAATGTATGTATTTATATGGGAAAAGTGACACAAATCATTCTACAAGACTACATTCTGTGGTGGTAATGCTTCAGAAAGGGAGGAAATGTGGTTTTTAGTTGGTGTAATTATTATAGCAGCAGCAGCTAGCCATACTTTGAGACCAAGAAGAATCTGCCATTTTAAGAGATATAGCTGTCTAGTCTAAATGTGCTTCATCTTATTGGATCTCAGAAGCTAATCAGGGTCAGCCTGGTTAGTACAAATGTGTCGTGTGGTTCTGTTAATAGTGAATCCCAATGTCCTGCAATGGTCAATATACCAAACAGATTAAATTTCATTGAAGCCAAGTCAGAATATTAATTTGGAAGGTTGTGGTACTATAAAAAGACATGTAGCCTATTAACTAGAGGGCTTAATATCACTAAAAACATACAAAATAATGTGAAAAACAGAGTCTGGAAAAAGGTGCTAGCCTCCCTGATTGTGAAAATGCCAGGAGACTGCAGGAGTGAGTTGAATCTCCACCCACATTCTAGTTGCCCACACTGCTTCCCACTGGGCCTGGGTGACAACTGACTAGTGGTCCTTGCTCACTGGAGCTGAGCAATTAAGTAAATGAGTAGCAGAGGGGAAAGCTCAATTTCTCACAGTCCAAGTGGGAACTGACATATGTGCAAGACAGGGAGGCAGGATGGAGTCCTGTAATAATTCATTAAGCTTGGAGATACCCTGAAGAATTCATGCTTAACCAGAGACATGTTTGTGAAAAGGAAGATGTGTGTAGGTACACAGGTTAGAATGCACATATATGTCTTTCTCTTTGACTCTACTAGACTACATGGACAAACCCACAGTGGCAACAACATAGCCACTATATGGGTTATATAGTTCCTAATACCATTCTCTAATGAGAGAAGCCAGAGCTTCTAAGGGAAAATGGTTGGTACATTGCTGCAAAGTATTATGGAAAGAGGGCCTGGAACATATGATAGTGTCATAAAAGGGAATGTTTTAATGTTGAGTGGCCAAAGGAAGGGAGGGAGAGTATAGAACAACAGAAAGAATACCCAACCAACTAAACTGGAAAATAACTAAACAACTAAATAAGGAAGAATATATAATCCAAGTGTAGGATAAACATCTATAAGTCTTTGGTGATGTAAATAATCAACAAATGAATAGGAAGAGCTGCCACCACTCAGAAGAACTATAGAGTTTCTATAGCTATTCCTATACCTCCCACATTTTACAATGACTGTGGAGAGGTCCCTCATCTCCAAGCACACAGTGGGAACTTTAGGGAGAGGGGAAAATTTGCAACATTATAATAAAAAGGCTTGACAAACATTGCTTTGGGCAGGTGTTCAAACCCAATACTGCAGTCAGAAGTTTCTGGCCCAGCCTAGCTCTGAGGTCTGAACCAGCAGTCTCAAATAATCACACAAAGTCTTATATTAATTACATGCTGTTTGGTCTATGGTTCAGGCATATTACTTGCTAGCTCTTACAACTTAACCCATTTCTATTTATCTGTGTCTTGCCATGTGGCTTGTGGCTTACCTGTGCTCCATTACATCTTGTTTCTTGGGTGGCTGGATTGTTGTAGAAAGTTTTTCCCATCCTGTTTTGGGTCCAGGAGGTTTGTGACCTGGCGCGGGCAGCAGTGGTTGGAACCTGGTTCGCTCCGCGGCTTTTGTCCCCCAAAGAAATGAATCACACGCTTATATCCTTTAAACTTAAGATATGTTTGGTCCATATCTTAAGCACATTACTAGCTAGTTCTTTCATTTAAATTCAACCCATTTCTATTAATCTGCCCACCACGTGGATCAGCCCGTGGCTGGCCGGTGCCTCTTACATGTCTGTTCTTCTTGGGGGTCGGATGGAGAGTGACTAACTCCACCCTTTTTCTACCTGCTGCACTCTGATTCTCCACCCACTTCTATAGTGCTCTACATAGGCCAAATCAGTTACTTTATTTATGGCATATAGAACATTCCACCACACTGGATGGTGTCTCTTAGGACTCTGCCTTCTTTCTTTCTTTATGCTTGAATTTCTTCAAGGGTGAAGAAACCCTTGAAAAAGGAGAAATAGGAATAAAGATAAAGGCCACGTAAAGATGGAGATAAACAAAGAGTCTGGATTATGTTTGTTGTGTGTTCTTTTAATTTTTTAACTTTTAATGAGCTAATTGCAGAGAAACAATTGATTGCTAAGGCTGCTAAGTTAAACCAATACCAATTTTAAAGATGTCTTGACTTTAAAATCTGTTTAAAAGAATATGTTACTTGGGAAAAGAGTTTCTGCTTTTGTCTCCACAGAAGATCAAAACCTGTGGATTGGTTCTAGGCAAATGTGGTTCCACTTGCCAAGGCCACCCGAATGAATATTCTCAGCTTCCAAGAGGCCAGTTAAGATGATCCAGCTTCAAAACCCCATGATATTGTCATCATCCTTTGACAGCAGGAAGTAGTAAAAGAAAGAGAGCTTCATCCAATTTCTCAAAAATATTACTTATTAACATTTGTTTTCATTGTAAATGGTTAATGGTCATAGTCAATTTCTTTAAAAAATTGGGGGAGGAGGTTATGATATAGGAATGATTAGAAAAGATAAGTGGATTTTGGTTCATTGATATAAACATAAGGTCAACTTTGTTATGCTGTATGTATTTTTCTACTCTTAAGGTATGATGCTGATGTAACTCATTTAAAATTGTAATGAGTAATTGAGAAAAGCAGATTAATAGTCATCTATGATAAGCAAACTTATAGTCATGTTAGTTAGGTTTTTGTAGGTATACAAAGATATATTTCAATTAGATAGGTAGTCTTCAAACACTTCAAAGACATGCAGAATATGGCATTTAAGATATTTTAAGAACTTAGACTTTTCTGGACAGTGAGACAGGTCTGTTCCTGGCAGCACCAATGTATTTCAGGAAAAGGATGTGCTTTGAAGAAACTTCATGTGGAATTTACTTTGTGGCAACAGTTAGCCACTGGACAAGAAACTGTTCTGGTATTGACTGCTTGATAGTATGCTGTATAAACTGGACATGCAGGTTCCATAGGAAAGTGACCTCTGAACATTGGCAGAATAAGTCGAGATGGTCCTTCAGGTTCCTGCTTTGCAGAAAAAATTTCCAAGCATCCTTCTGGTCATAAGGAGAAGCGACTGATGGACTGTGTCAGATTTCCTGCATCATTGAAAGGTATGTCAGAGATTTGGGCCATATAGGCTGAAGATGGATGCCCCAGAGTTACAAAGGAACTTTGCTTTGGGTGACTGTTCAGGCAGATAAATGTCATCTCTGTCATTTTCTAGACTTTGGAAGTTTCTTGCACTTCCTGTTTATTTAGATAATATTATATCCTTCTGTGGTCTTTGATGTGGTTGAAGGTTTAATAATTATAGGTATAGTTCTTTTTAGTTTAAAAGGTATATTAGATATGAAACTTTAGACTCACAATGACAAAGTAGATAATGGAATATTTTCTTTATTTTTGTGAATACAAATAGACTGGATATTGTGACTGTAATTCCTGCTTGAGAGTTGTTCTGTTGTAATTTTGCTATATTGAAATTGAAACCTTCCTTTTTAATTAGACAGAAAAGAGGAAATGTGGTAGAATGTTTTCTGTATGATGTAATTAAAGAACTGTTTGGCCCATGCACAGCACGGTAGAAGTAGGTGGAGAATCAGAGGCAGCCAGGTAGAAGGAGGGTGGAGTTAAGTCAGTCACCATCTGTCCCCGAAGAATCAGCATGTAGGAGAAACAGGTGAGCCATAGGCTGTGGCCACGTGGTGGGAACATTAATGAAAATGGGTTGAATTAAGATGAAGGAGCTAGCTAGTAATGTGCTTAAGACATTGGCCAACAGTATAAAGTTAATATAAGCATGTGATTCATTTTCTTTGGGGGACAAAAGCCGCAGGTGCACAGACCAGGTTCCAAACCACCACCACAGCCCCCACCACACACACCAGATTACAAACTCCGGGCACAAACCTCCTGGACCCAAAATGGGCTGGGAAAAACTTACTACAACACCATAGGTATGTGGGAAGGTTGCTGGGAATATTATAAGCAACCACTTTAGCTCCTATAATAGAGGTCCACATCTATGAGAAGCCCTGTCAGGGCTGACACTACTCAGCCACCGAGAGAATAACATGGGAAGTGGACTTCTGGAATTATGACAAGATCAGGATATTGAATTCAGTATTTCATAACTTCTACCATATTGAGGCTATTGTGTTATTTATTTTTGGTTATTTCCAAATGTCAAATGGACCACAAGTAAAAGCATCTATGGAAATGTGTGTCTAGTCAGTGATATGGCTTAGTTGGTAAAGTCACTTGCCACCAAATCCAAGTTCAATTCCAAAACCTCACAAGGCAAAAGGTAGTAACTGACTCACACAGCTGCACTTTACACTCTTGTCAGAGAAGATCTGTTTTATACCAGATGATGACTAACACGGAGACCCACACTGGTCAATGTGCAGCAAATAGATCTCCCTTTACAATACCTGTGAAAATTAGAAGAGTCTTAAGCGATTTCTGCATTATTGTGTGTTTCACAGGTCATAACTAAACTGAGGAACAGGCAATTGTTCTAAGATTTCCCAGATTAGCTAATGATTGTGGGAACAGATACTAGAACTAGCTGTGTGTCTACTTTCTCTTAGAGAGGTGATCATCCATCTGTTAATAAAAATTGTAGTTATATTACTAAATATTGAGTATAATAATAATAATAATAATAATAGATATAATATCTTTTCATGCCTTCAGATCTTTGAGGAAAGTGTTTGCCTCAGATTTGGCCTAGAGACTTATAGCTTCTCAGCATCACCATAGTCACAAATAATTGGAATAAGGCCTGGGTTCTGCACATCTTTCTTCACACACTATTCTCAGTCAAAAAGACATTTTTTCCTACTTTTAGCTTCCTGAAAAATATTATCTCTTTGACATATGCCCTGGTGACTTCAAGCAATCACAAGGGGTTGATGAGTATTCTTGCTATATCTGTAGATTTTTCTGACTTTGCTCTGCTTTTCTTCAAAATTTGTAATTTATTTTGTAGCTAAAGGATAACCACACTTGATGTCAATCAGTTGGGCAGAGGGCTTTGTGGTATGTAGTAAGTACTCTTAGTCACACATGATGGGTACTTCATTACCATGCTTGGTCCTCTCCTTGTCTTAAAGGGTCAGACACTAACAGCAGTGACTGAACTTCCACTTGTCATGGACCTTTGTTTTATCTTATTTTTATTAGTATTTTTTTTAGCATTTTATGCAATGTAGCTTTTACCTTTTAAAAATAAAAACTAGCTCCATTTGGTATTGGAGCTTTTCCTTCTTCACAGACAGTACAGAATGGTGATAATCATGCTCCTATTTCAGAATCTTCCTCCCTGTCAGGGGTGTGTCAGTTCTGTGATGTGACTTGGCCATGAAATTCAATGCACATTAGAGGCTCAAGCACTGCTGGTTAAAATTTATTTTTACATTTTATCTCAACTTCAAATGCAAGTAAAATTTGTGTGTGTGTGTGTGTGAGAGGGGAGGGAGAGGAGAGAGAGAGAGAGAGAGAGAGAGAGAGAGAGAGAGAGAGAGAGAGAGAGAGAATGAATCATGTCTTCCAGATGACAGCTCTCTGGATGGAATCTGAAGCCTGAAGCAAAGGGAAATTTTCATTAACAGTCAGATTACATGTCATTTTGACTCACACTCCCTAAGCAAGCTCATTTGGGCTGCAGCCAACCCTCTCCAGCCCCATGACAACACAACAAGCTTCACGGACTCCCTTCCATTGCTAATGAGTCCTTGAGTGACAGTCTTGGTCTCAGAGCTCTGCATGACACCCCAGCCTGCAGTGTCAGGGCAGCTGCTGTCCCCACCCTGCTGAGTGATGGCACAGAGGACAGGCTGTGACAGTAAGATCACCCAGGACACCTTCACCCCATCCATTCCTATACCTGTGCTCACACGGGCTCATTTCTCAGTGATGCTCCCAACACTGTCACCATGACATAATGGGCCCTCTGAGCACCTTGGCTCTTTACACTGGGGAATTAGCCCTTTTGCTGAGCTAGAAGCCACTACATTCTTTTTATGTATGAAGGCTGCCATCTGTGCATTTTTTTTACAGAAATATTTAAATTTCACTGTTAGATTTTTAAAAATCTCAGTTCCATAGATCTTTTCCCTCAAATGAAAATGTTAGTAGGCCTTCCTGTTTATTTCCAGAATAAGCTAAGCAAAGCAGCCACTTTCATTCCAAGGTTCTGTTACGTGACTGCTGTTGTGAAGCTTGAGTAGAATCCTGAACTGAATTGAGGCTGGAACAAATTTGAGAATGTGAAGTCCATGAGGAACATGCATTTTTAATTCTAGACAATGTCCTTGAGAGTGAAAAATCCCCAGCATATGGATGGGTTAATATAGCAGTTCGTTGAATGAATCAGCAAATGTATACATCTCTTGGGAATTTGATTCACTAGCTCTGTCTGAGGATTACAAGGTTAATTTGAAAGTTCAGAAAACATACTCATCTCTTGTCTGGTCTTGTGATCTGGGGTCTCTATATGCTCACTGAACCCCAAGGAACTTGAGAGTAAGTTCACACCAGGATTTTGTGCTCTCACCTCACAGTGTACCCAGACTCATTTCCTTTCACAGCTTCACTACATGAAAAGAGAGGGAGTGTGGGAGGCCATGGTAGATGCAGGTGGACAGAGCAGAGTGTCGGGATTCAGACTCTAAGGACAGACAAAAGAGGCTCTTTTGAGTTTAAATATGCTAGGGTAAAGGGATTCCAGGCTCATGGGTAGACAGGAAGTACTGGTCAAATGAAGCTGAGGGGTTGGTTCTTGGGAAACAAAACAAAAATCACTTACTCCAGATGAGGAATGAAAACAGACCCAAGAAATGATGCCCTCTAACTCTACCTTAAGGAATCAACACATTTCTTAGGGTTTCTTACAAGGGCAAGGGTGAGAAATCACAGAGGTCCATCACTGCATGTCTTGCAGACAGTGCCTCTGAAGAGCGTGGTCTTCACTGACATTTGATTAGTGCTGTATAACCTTAGAGGAAGGGTTTGGTGAATATTGGAAGTTTCAGGAACTCTCTTGCAAACTTCTAGTGAGGAAATGGCTATAGAGGAGAAGCAGGGAAGATGGGAAAATGGCTTAACCAGGAAGGCTGCTCTTGGGATGTCTTCTCATCACTCACATGGCAGCCCACAGCCTTCTCTAACTCCAAGTGATGAGTGTCTTCTTCTGGCCTCTGAGGGCATCAGGCACAACACATTATACAGACACATGCAGATGACACACTCATACATGAAAAATAAAAATAAAACAAGTAAAATTATTCTTTTTTTATTTTTTTGCTTTATTTATTTTGTATTTATCAAGAAAAACAATAAAATGAATTTAAAATGCTGATAAGTTAACAATAACTACAAAGAAGATAAAAATCATAAGCATGACTTATCAAGGGTGATAATGCAAATAAGATTGCTACACATATATTTACTTTGTGTTCAGCTTTCCCTCTGAATTTTTTTTCCATCCCTGTATATCCTTATTCAAGGTCCCTTCCCCCTCCCACCACATCAGGTCATTTTACTTCTCCTGGGCAGGGAGCAGACAGTCCTATGGTCCCACTGACACAATAATGCTTGGAGCAGTCTCCACTCCTGGCCAAATCCAGTTTTGTCCACCCTCCCTCAAGAGTGAGTCAGGTGTTCCTATAGTTGGAGTGGGGTCCGAAGGGTCAGTCCAGGGTGTTTCTGATCCCAAGCTGTTCAGTGGTTATGGTTTGCAGCTTGGGCATGCTTGACTTTTTTTTCTCATTTGTTTGTTAAGAGACCACTAATGAGTGAGTACATCCCCTGCTTATCTTTCTGGGTTTGTGATACTCGCTCAGGAGGATATTCTCCAAATCCATCCATTTGCCTGCGAATTTTAGGATATCATTTTTTCTTACTGCTGAGTAGTATTCCATTGTGTAGATGTACCACAGTTTGTTAATCCATTCTTCAGTTGAGGGACATCTAGGTTGTTTCCAGGTTCTTGCTATTACAAATAATGCTACTATGAACACAGTTGAGCTAATACCTTTGGAGTGTGAATGTGCCTCTTTAGGGTATACACCCAGAAGTGGTATTGCTGGGTCCTTGTGGAGATTGATTCTCAATTTTCTGAGAAACCGCCATATTGCATTCCAAAGTGGTTGAACAAGCTTACACTCCCACCAACAATGGAGGAGAGTCTCCCTTGTTCCACATCCTCTCCAACATAGGCTGTCATCTGTGCCTTTTATCTTAGCCAATCTAACAGGTGTTAGGTGGTATCTCAAAGTTGTTTTGATTTGCATTTCTCTGATGGCTAAAGATGAAGAGCACTTTTTCAGGTGCCTTTCAGACATTCATAGTTTCTCTGCTGAGAATTCCCTTTTTAGATCTGTACCCCATTTTTTGATAGGGTTATTTAAGGTTTTGGGCTCTAAATTCTTGAGCTCTTTATATACCTTAGAGATCAGTCCTCTATTACTTGTAAGGTTGGTGAAAATCTTATCCCATTCTGTAGGCTGTCGTTTTGTCCTATTGACAGTGTCCTTGGCTTTGCAGAAGCTTCCTAGCTTCAGGAGATCCCACTTATTGATTGTTGGTCTTAGTGTCTGTGCCACTGGTGTTATATTTAGGAAGTGGTCGCCTGTGCCAATTTGTAGAAGTGTATTTCCCACTTTCTTTTCTATCAAGTTCAAAGTGGTTG
>PVIH01018529.1:0-38201 GCA_004025045.1 Sigmodon hispidus
CCTCCTCACCTCTGGTCAGGGTTCGAATCCGCCCCTCAGAGACCCCTGCAGTTAGTTTGCTCAGAACACTCAGTTCAGGGTCGCAGTAGGGCTCCTAGTAGATTCCCTGAGCAGCAGGGGCTGCGGGTGTGGCCAGGTGCAGAGTTCAGCTGCCCCTGCTCCAGAGTGCGCTGGGACGCCGCAGAGAGCACAGGTCCCGTATTTTGATGTCTCTTATACACTTTAACTTCTAAGTAAGATTCTTTTCTAAAACTGTCACTAGAAAACTGTAAATATTAACTATGTCATCTTCATATTCCCCAGAGATTCAAGAAGAAAATAATATTAAGTAAATAGCAACTTCCAAAAATATAAGAAATGAAACATCTGGTTGTGTGGAAATTCTGATTTCTAAAAGTGCTAGAAACACACTGCTGCTGTTTTTAATATTTATTTATCTGTGTGAAGCAATGTGATCAACACTGGTGGCTATAAAATCAACTTTGAAAGTTTCAAAGATGCTGTCAGTCTGAAGTATCAAATACTCAGCAAAGACTGAATCCTTTATGAAAAGAAATATTTGCTTCTGTCCCATCACTGTACAGTATTGTCTTTATCTTTAATAATTAACAGCATTATATACATGCTGAAAATGGCCTTAAAATACATTTTATTATGATGTATTATAAACTTTAGATTTGTGTAAGTATTTTGTATATCTATACCTGGGATCATATAAAAATTCTTTGGCAAGAAGAAATCACAAGTGGGCCAAATGTAGGGGCAATTGCCCACTGAGTGTCTTGTCACAATTTCAAATGCTTTGAAGTGTTTTGTATAGCAGCCAGTTTTGAGACTCTTGTGGAACAATCGAAATAATCATCTAAATTCTCTTTCTCCTGGAAGGGTTGAATCCAGAGGTTAAGTGAAAGCACTTCATCTGGAAAGTACCGCGGTGATGCGGCTGAAAGGAACTGAAAGCAATCTGTACAATGGGAAAAGTCAGCCCCGGAGAAACCTCACAGATGCTTACTAGCGAAGTCTCTAAACTATGAGTCATGGGTCATGCTCAGTCAAGTATTGCTCCTCAGCTTTCAGTAACCATGAAAGCAGTGCTTTACCCTGCCCGTGGTGAGAGCTAGGAAAGATAAACTCCTCCGCAGAGAGGCAGTGGGAGAGTTGAGGGAGGTGGTTACGGGCTGTGTGGGAAGCTGGAGATTGCTAGCGAGCTTTGTAGTCCCAAGCTGGACCCTTACTCATTTAGCCATGACATTACCACTTGGGATAGTTTCTTACTCAGCGTATTCTTCCACCCTTTCAATTTGGCCCACACTTTTCAAAAGCTAGCTTAGTTTTTAAAATGAAAACTTTGGGTTCATGTCAACTTGGACCAATACAGGAGATAGATTACAAACCACTCTCATACATTTTTTTTTTTAGTACTCAAAATGTATGTCTATGTTTAAATATATTTTTGTATTGTCCCATTTAAAATAAAGATGCCATGGATTAAATATATTAAAGTTGGCATTTCACTGGAAACCCCTAAGGTTTTGGGTCACAATGTTCACAGCTATTGCCAAGGAAATAAGACCTATATTTCATTGTAAGTTAAAGGCTGTGTCTCAGAATTATCTTAAAAAGACAACGTACTCTTCAACAGAAGCACCACATAAAAATTGCTGTTCTGAGTTTCATCTTAAGGTTCAGCAAACTCACTTTCAGATTTACACACATGCACACACACACACACAAATTGCTTTATTACCTTAAAAACAAAATTATTTCAAACTTTCAACATGTTACATATATTTTTACATATCTACTCATGCATGTAACCATACATGAATTTATATTTTTATGTATATAAACATATTTACTCACGCAGAATGATTTTAAAAAATAAAGCCACTGCTCCATTTCATGGACACCTGAGGATATCTCTGATGACTGAGCTTGGCAGCAGATCTGACCCAAGCACCCATGGCTTCCCTGAGGAGCTTTGAAATAACGGGAGGACAGGGTATTGCCTCTCTTTTCTGTTTGTTTTTGTTCCTCCTTTTTACAGGGAAATTAAACTGAGGGCAGAGCTGTTTTACCATGTTCAGCTGTTTATCAGGGCAACATGAAGTCACAGCCCCTTTGTCATTCATTTCTAGAACCTGGCTTCTTTAAATACATCACTGAAGTTGTTTCTGGGAACACAGAGGAATTGTAGCACATGTCTCCACCTCCTTCAAAACAGAGGCTGGAAAACTTGTCCTGCAGCAGAGGCAGAGCAGGATTTCATAAAACTGTAGTCTGGGAACATCAGACCTTCAGAGTGACTCCTGGATACTTCCTTGCTTTTGTCAGAAACTAGGTAGTCTTTCTGTAGCAAAGGTAGAACCAGGATAAAATTTTCATAAAGAGTTTTCTTAAGAGTTAGAATTCACAGGCACATGGCTTAAAAGGCAGCACCCAGATGCCAATTCCCAATGGGCAGTTAAAGATGAAGTGGCAGTGAGTCTCAGTCTGACATCCCTCAGAAGACTGACTGGAGAGGCATGCCAGTGAAATACTTATCAATTCTTGAAAAAGAAATCAGGAGCAATGAGGAATGAGACAGGAAAGAGAAAGCAGCTATCTGTGTACTGTTTTGAGATTATTTTGATTTGAGAGAGGTTTATCATTTTGCCACAAGGTCTCACTCTATCTGCCGGGCTGACTTTGAACTTGCAGAGATCCTATAGCTTAAACCTATAGATACAACCAGACAGACCCAACGACAATCCATGTTCTGGACAGGCGGAAGGGATACCCTGCTCTGAGCAGGCCCTTTTGGGAAATCTGGAGGACTGACTCTATAAAACCTGCATCCCCAGATAGATACATCTCTTTCAGGGTCGGATGGATGTTCCTTCCTCTCTTCTTGCAGCAGGAATTCCAGTAAGTGTTCATACTGTTCTCCCAGAACCTGAAAGGGCAATAGAGAAGAGAAAGTCATTACTAGGCTGGAACCCAATGATTTGTTTCATTCATTGGGTAAAAGAATATGACTAGTCTGACAGCAGCTATTGTGGAAAAGACTAGAGAAGAGATGCCTCAAAGTTTCTGAACTGATTAAAAATGGGAAAAGAGGCAATTTTCCATTTCTCTTTCTATATTATATGATTTTGAACTACTTATGTTTTACATTGTTCTTATGCTTGACATTTATAATTTAAAAGTTAAAGAAAAATGTTAGTTTAGGTCTTTGATTACTCTTGATTTTTTGGAACTCTAGCATATTTGTAAAATAAAAAATTTTGAATTGAATAGTTCATAAATTCTTATAACATTGTAAAATATACAATCACAGTTTTCTTCAAGGAAGACCTATTTGCCTTGCTATTCAAATATGCACATTTTAATTGTGCTAGGCATCCTGCACTAGGTCTTTGATAGTCTAGTTTTATATTTGAAAATGCTTGAATTCCACAAATAAAGTCATGTTAGACTAAAATCAAGACAGTAGAACAATGTAAAAGCCATATTTGAAGTCCCATGTTACACATGGGCATTGAAACAGACTATTGGAAGCTGGAGAGATGGCTCAGCAGTTAAGAGCACCCCATGCTATTCTAGAGGACCTTGGCTTAGTTCATAACACCCAAATAGGAGTTAGCAACCATTTGTAACTGCAGTTTTATGCCTGACATCCTCTTCTGGCATCTGTGGGTAATGCATGTATAATTATGTATCATATTCAAGAAACCACTCATATATATAAAATTAAAAATAAACAAATCTTTGAAAAAGAATACCTGGCTTAAAAGAAAACAGACTACTGAATTTGTGCCATAATACAAAATGGTAGATTATCTGACCTGGATGGAGATGCAGGAACAGTCCAAGCCAATCTCATTTTCAGAAAAAGCAACTGAGACAATCAGTTTGGACAGACCTACCCTATATCAAGGCTGTTAGATCAAATGTCACTGGAGAGTAATGCATTGGTTTAAATTAAACTTTTATAAAAAGAGTTTTCTCCTTGGTGTATAAAATAACTTCCAATATAGGCTCTAATATTATTTTATGAGTTTCAAAGTGCTGGGGGGAAACTTTTACATTTTCAATATAATTTTCTGAGTCCTTTGGGAGTAAACATTGAGACCCTATCCTTACTTTTACTTAGTAAATAGTGTTACTTTAAAATATTCATAAGCCTACCCATAAGCCATCTGCATACTTCTAAGACTCCTCTATTCCCCGGTACACAGCCTCTGCAATAGTTTGGAGTTAAGATCTAAAGACCACAGGAAATGAGGGTAACAGACAGTAGGTGGAACTTGCAGTTTAACTTCAGAAATTACTTTTCTTCTTTTATTTTTCAACTAAAGAACAAAACATGCTATAAGAAAAATAATCCTTCAAATGGGGTGTATAATGCTTCTAGTTCCTACTAGCTATCCCATGAATGGAGACTGTAGACATTATTCAATAGTTAAATTTAATGGATATAGTCCAAATCCCTGATCTCTAAGTTAAAACTCTCTGGGTGGTAAAAAAGGAATGATCAAAGGCAAAGTTGATGTTGGAAACAGTCAGTAGTCCTGAAACTGAAGGAGAAAATGTAACCATGCACACTGGAAACAGGAAGGAATACAATGGTGAGGGTAAAAGTCACAGGTGCTGAGTGCCAGAGCTCTCCAGGGGCTGATCTGCACCATCATCACCTAGGACTGCTTCTAAGAACTCCAGTGTCTTTGGGTTTGGCTTGCAGTGATAGCTGGACATTGGTCCCAGACAGCTGTGATTCTCATTTATCCCCGTCTCTAATTCATCTCCATTATTTCTGCCTTTTCAGAAAGGAAATGTATGCCCGTCTCCTGTCTCACATCATTGTATGATGTATCCTCCTTTGGAGCAGAATATGGCAAGACAAAAGTTGGTTTCAAAAGCAAAATGTAATTTTTTTAGAGATTCAACTCATGTAATCTACTCTGAACTGTCTTTTACAAACACACTCATGGGGCAGTGGGTGCTGTGTGCTAGGACAGTAGCAAAACTACATTAAACTGCTTTTTCCTTTCAAATGACCATCACCAAACTTTAGAGTTAGCTAGGCCCACTTTTCATTCCAGGTGCCTAAATATGATAGAAAATGATATTTCTTTATGTGCATCAGGAGGCTTCACAAGCTAACAATGAAATGTGCTCAAAGGATCTTGGTCTGGGAGACAGTTGAACACAAGTCTGCAATACTACCTTTTCAGTATGATTCTCAGTCCAGCCAGAGTTCTTTGAACAGTTATTTCTATCCTTAAGTAGTATTACAGGTGACATACAGAGATTGTGAGAAAATTATAAAGAATCTATGGTTTGAATCTCTTGTGGAAATCTTAAACACAACTCTTCCTCCTGGAAGATGCTGGAGAGTTGTCTAGTATCCCAGTTCCCAGAAAACTGTCCCCTGACAGATAGAATGTATTAAGACAATTGGGAAGGCCAGGCTTAAGTCAGATAAATGTTGCTTAATTAGCCCTACCATCTTTTAAGAGAAACTTGATGGTGGTGAAATCTTTGAAAGTATAATCTGCAACTGTATCTACAGTCTACTCAATGTCAATTTCCCATCTGTGATTTGAACTCTGAATGTTGTGAGGTCAAGAGGGTAAAGGGCCCTAGTCGATGGCATGCAGAAAGAGAAGAGAGTGTTTGGAATCTCCTCAGATGGCACAATGAAATATAGTGGCACATCTGTACAAGGCACAGCTATGCACAGCCTGTACTTGAGACAGACAGATCCATGGGAGTTTATTAATGTGTGTCACAGGCAGTGTGTCTTTGGTGATAGGCAAGGCTTGGAAGCTGCTCACCTGAGTCTTACCTACTCTTTGTTTGAAAGAAGATGCATCAAGTCTGAAGCTTTCGTTTCTCCAGTGCCAACACTATTATGTCTTGTCTTCATCTATGTCAGTCTTTGCCTTGTCTCACCTGTGTCTTGACACTTGTACCCTTAAGGTGTGTGAGCTTCATTTTTTTCCAGTGACTTTGGATGTAAGTCTTCAAGTTTTATTAAAAATGTTAACTCATTTCCTTGTTTTTCCCTGAAGACAAATCACTGGACAAAATGATCTTTCATGAGCAACCCTGGTTACTTAGCTGGAAGACAGCTAGCCCATGCTGTTGTTCAGTGGCTTGGATGCACTAAAGAGATCTGGGGCTTCAGAGACCTGTCCTAACACTGCTCTACCACAGCATCCTGTGGAGAGTACAGGGTCCTTTGCCAGATAAAATGGCAAGGTAAGTGCTGACGTCTCACAGACACTCTTATCCCCCCAACATTTCCACGAAGCTTACTTGTCCATTTCTGATTTTTAATTAGAAAAAAACTCTACCTCCTTGGCTTGAAAGATCTAAAATATGCACCTATGTTTCTCTCATGTAATTTAATTTATGTGGTTGACCTTCCAGTAAAGAGGCACATGGCTTGAGACAAACTGATTCTTCCACAAACTTTGGGAACTCATCTGAGTTTTAATGGTGAAGTTTGTGCCATGCCTCTGTGCTTTATTTTGGGTGAAGGGTTACTTGACTGCCTGTATAAACTACAATAATTTTTTTTTTCTGAATATTTTTGAAAGTATAAAAACATGAAATTCTAAAAACTCCCATGACTTTGTGCCTCCCCCAGAATTGATACTTATAAGATGTTGAAATTTTAAATATGCAATTCTTTTAAGACTAGTTAACTAACTTTCTAACAAGTGCTCATGGGAGTGGAGTTACAGATGGGACATCTTTTGAACGGGTCTTGATTTTCCACTGACAACTGGATTGGTGTAGTGAGACTCAGCTTCATTACACCCCCTTAAAGAGTGAATTCAACATAAACAACTGGTATTGATAGCCAGGGCTGATTACATTAAGTATTTATTTAATCAGCAAACATTTGAGTTTTGAACTGGTGGAAATGTCAGTACATCTGTCTTACTCTCAAGAGCCATGTCATTGCTTAGGGCAACTGTTTCCTAGGGTGGAAATACATCTAATTCTACCCCCTGTAACACTAGTTAGGCAACATGGGGATTATACATAAAATTTCTCCTCAACACAAGCAAACACTCAGCCACTGTTTGGGGCTTATTTCTGAGTGACTTTAAACTCTCACTATTTAGATGTTAACCTAGGTGCTGATTCTCTCAGGAAAAGAAATGGTAAAATGTAAGAGAGGAACATTCCTAGAAATGAGTATTCAACCTGTGTCGTCCTTACAGTAAATTTTACTAATTCTAAATTTCTGTTTGTGTGTGGTGGCTTTTTAAAGCTGATAGAATGTTTCCATTCAGTGGGCAGGTGGATTTCCTGTAGGACCCCAATTGCCTGAGGAGGTATGTTGTTTTCTTGTGTTTCCATTGCAACATTAGAGACTAAGAGGGAATCCTCTGTGGTATTTCACATAGGTCGTGAATCTTTTATCTATAAGTTGTGTTTGTACTGAGAGGTGAAGATTAATAGCTGCTCGTAGCAGAGCTGCAGGGGGGGGAGTTCCCTGTGCATGGGCGGATTAACCTTTCAAGATACATGTTTCTATTTAAATCACTTAGTTACTGTTTGATTGGAGCCTTGAAGACAAGGACTCCATATTACACCCTGCTGTGTCCTACCTAGATCTGAGAGAAGCATTCATATAGAGCATGGTAAGTAACACAATATATGTGCCTTTGCTTTCATTTTGCTTGAGTATACTCTAATTTTCTTCTGAAAGTACTTAAACATTCCTTCTTGAAATAATGTACATGTGTGATCATGAGCTCAGGACCATTAGCAACCAGAACATGTATCTGTGAGTTCCAGCTGGGAAATGGCACAGGACTTGTCCCAAGGGTAATAATGTGTGATACTTTCCTGTAAAATATTCACTTCAGAGCCTTTTGTCACTTAGGTATTTCATCCACATCGTGTAAGTTACTGAAACGAATGCCTCGCTGCATGAGTACAATTTAGATCAGTTCTATAAATGATAACTCATTCAAGTAAGCATATGCATAATTTTACTCCAGCCACTTTTCTAGGCTGTTACGGAGTTTAGCAATGATTAAGTAAGAATCAGTGAAATCATTGTTCAGTGTGCTTCATGGCTGGAAAACATTTCCATGACATCTTCATGCTATTGTGTAATCACGTTAACAAGGGCATCTAAAATAATGTATTTTTAAAGAAAAAGCCTACTAGTTTTTATTTAGTTAGTTTTTCTAAAGGAGATTAAAAACAAATTTTCTAGGAATAGTCTAAATGTGAGCAAATTGTTTTCAGAGGAAAGTTATCTTAGTAATAGAAGTAGGCTAGGTGCAGGTGGGCATTGTGATAGAAAGTGTTGGTGGAGTGGATCAACTTTTACAAAATATTTTAAAGATATGTTACCCTCAATATTTTGAGACATTAAAAAATTAAAACTGCAATATATTTTGTAGTTAACTGCCTCCCATGTCTTCCTTTCCTTTTTGACACCTGTATGTCTGTATGTAGGGCCCTCTCCTTCTGTCTCTTCCACAGACTGTTCTTGCTTTGCCTCCAGGAAGTAGACATTTAATTAAGACATTGTACACTGTCATTATGAGGTCCCCATTAGATTGGCAATAATTCCCCCAATTTCTATGGCAGGAAGAAATAACTGTTAGTCCTGAGAAGCTGAGTGTTGGGCTCAATTACTTCTGTTAAAGGAATCTAACCCCATGGTGGGAAAGAAAATGATTTGATAAGTGTAGAGAAAACAAAGACCGGCCCTACTGACTGTGTCCCTGGGAAAGCTGCTAGGTCTTTATCCAGGGATGGAGGAAGTGAGATGCAAGGAGGAAAAGACAGAGCTGCTTGGGGTTTTGTCACCTGAACACTTCCTGCTAAAGATAACTTGAGCCTCTTTTTAACAGTTTTAAAACAGTGTTCTGCAACTTAGCTTTTTCATTAATTTATAACTAATTAAGTTATCATCTGCTTGTAATTGTGGTGGTTCAAATTTTTAAAATATTTATTCCAAGAAGGGTGAATTCTCACGATGAAAGACACTTACTTTTCACACATATGTATTTAACTTTAAATAAAGAGGCAAAAAAATATTTTCTGGAAATTGCACAGAATATAAGAAAAGTCAATTTCATTTTAATTAAAATAGGTCCAAGATAAAATATCTCCACGGTTTTAAGATAAAAGCAACAAGAGGACCAACATGGCTGCAGTGGACAGGAAACACGGTTCAAATGAATGAATCCCTTGGTGGATCTGAGCCCTGTGACAGAGGAACTGTCACAGGTCTGGTCAGTCCACAGTAGCTTATAATGGAAATCACTCAAGGCTAAGCCTCTGCTGACCTGAAATGTATATATTCTATAGGATAAGACTTGGTCTCTAATGCAGACTGGAGCAGTGTAGCTAAGAAGATGCATCTGAAAGGAACTTGCCCCTTCTATTATTTTAAATTTTACCACAAATTGAAAATAGAGAGAAGGGTTTTCTTTGGGTGTAAATGAATATAGGTAAACGCAGTAGGTTATGCCCAGGTGTCTCTCAAGGGATGGTACCTTTGAGATGCCATCAGAAGCATCTTTGAGATGTAGCTATAGGGTGTTTTTTTTCTTTCCAAATGCTGTCATTTTTCACAAATTCAAGCTTGAAAAGTTGTTTAAATAATTTTCTGGGAAAAAAGCTTACATTATTCAATTTCCCAACAACAACAACAACAACAAAAAAGCAAATTGGATATGGCAGCCCATGGATATATTTCCAGCAATCAGGAGGCAGAGGGTGAGAAATTCATCTTCCACTGTGTAGCAAGCTCTAATTTTTTTTTTTTTTTTTAGATTGCCCACACCACATAGACAAGGTAGCAGCAAGTGTACTCAGTAGTTTCTCATTGTTCCTTTATTTGGGGTTGTGATTTAATTACATTTTCCTTTTCTCCCACCAAACCCTCCTATATACCACATCCTACTCTCTTTTGAATTCATGGCTTCTATTTTCACTAATTTTCTTCATATGCATATCTGAATATTTATATATTTATATGTATATACATATAGTTACTTGTATGTATGTTTTCAGGGCTGTTTAGCACTGGACAACCAATTAGAGTGCTCATCTGTAGGGAGGAACACCTCTCCTATCCCCAGGTTTTCACAGTTGCCTGTAATTGCGTATAATTGTGCAGGCCCAAGGCGTTTTCCTTGTCCACTTTGGCTTGTCTGTTGGTGTTGACTTTGTTCAGTTCATGTTTGGGTGGTCATGTTGGTGAGATATGGCTTTAGCTTCTGATATTACTAGGAGACAAAAATCTCACAGCAAACTCCCTGATCCTTTGGCTCTTACAATCTTTGAACTCTCCTTTTCAGCAATGTTCCATGGACGTTAGGTGTGGGGATGTCTTCCAGATGTATCCATTGGGACTGGATTCCACAACTCTGTATTTTGATTGGTTGTGGTTTTCTGTAGTGATCTTCAAAGAAAAGTTTCCTTAATGAGGGATGAAGACTTCTGTGTGGTAGAAGGACAAATCTATAGATTCCTGCTAGAGATTATGCTGGTTTTGTAAAATAATGGTTGTAGATTTTGCTCCAATAAGAATGGCTTCACTAGTACCTAGTATTTAGCTAGGTTTCCAGTACTAGGCATGGTTTCCTTCTTACTGACTGGGTCTTATGTCCAATTATAAGCTGTTGGTTACTACCAATGTATGTGTGCCACTACTGAACCTGTAAGGATTTTGTGCCATGCTGATCATTGATGTGATTTATAGGCGCCATAGTTGGTAGGATTCTTGGTTGTTTTTCTCCTTTGGAAGTGTGCATGACTCATTCTGGTACCATGAATGCTAGTCCTAAGGGATGAGACATTCAGGTCACTTTCAGCTCAGAGGCCTCACATCCTTGTTTCTGAAGTACATGATATCTTCAGCAATAGGAACTTACCCTCCACCTCTGGGGGGATAACCAAGAGCAACAGCAATAGGCTGTATGTTTGGGAAACCCATAGGCAACCCTAGCCATCAATTCTAAATAGGGCTTCTTGTATTTGGTATTGGTGTTTATGTTAGGTGGTCTTTGGTGTATTGGGAGGGAGCACCATCAGCCCAGATGTCAAACATTCTTTAAAAACTGTATATGTAAATCTATATACTTAATTACATGCAGTATACAGTTTTTACAGGTAAATAGTTACTAATATAATTCCTTGTTTATTTTATCAGCCATCCATATTTTTTTCTTCTGTATTTACCTCCCTCTTCCCCAAAGAGACCCCTTTTTCCAATTTTTCCCCATTAATTCACTTGTATTCTATTATTCCCCTTTACCATCTTCCCATATTCTTCTGTGTTTATCTCCCTCCCCACCCCTAAAGTACCCCTTTCTCATTTTAGTCTGATTAGTTTTTACTTTGCTATTATCATTTTATTGTTCTTCAGCCCCTCCCCGATTCCAGCAACAGACCTTTTTTATCCTTCTGATTTTGGTAGTTGAATAAGATTTCATAGTGCACAGGTACCACACTTCCATCATCTATTAATCAGTTGAAAGATAGATATTTAGGTTGCTTCCATTTCATAACTATTGTGAGAAGAGCAGCAATAAGCATGTCAAGTATGTGAAGAATAGAATATTGATTCCCTCAGTCATATGCCAAAGAACAATATAGCTGGAGTAGGTTTGTTTTTTAGCTTTCTGAGAATTCTCCACATTGATTTTATAATAGCTGTTCCAGTTTACACTCCCACCAACAGAGAATAAGGGTGTTCTTTTCCCTATGCTTCATCTAAGATTTGTTGTCAATTGTTTTATTGATTTTTGCCATTTTGACTTGAATATGATGAAATCTCAAAGTTGTTCTGATTTACATTTCTGCAATTACTGAGAACAGTGAATATTTTTTTAGATATTCCTTCGGCATTTTATTTTTTCTCTTGAGAACTCTACTCAGGTTCCAGCCCCTCACCTTCTGATTTTTGAATGGTTTATTTGTTTTGTTTTTATTTTTATTCCCTGTTTTTGAGTTATTTGTATATTCTGAATATTGACCTTTCTCAGATTATAACTAAAAAAGGTTATTCTATGGGCTTTCTCTTACCTGGTTGGTGGTTTCTTTAGATGTACTGAGGTTTTTTTAGTTTTATGAGGCACCACTTATCAATTGTTGGCTGTAATTCTTGGGCAAATTGAATCCTAGTCAGTAAACTGTTTTCCACACCTATGTTATATAAGACAAAAGCAATAGGTTGTCTTACATTCAGTTACATTCCAGTAACACTAAATGTATTCAAGGATACACACACACACACACACACACAGAGAGAGAGAGAGAGAGAGAGAGAGAGAGAGAGAGAGAGAGAGAGAGAGAACTTGAAGTTGGAAAGGATAATGATAAAAGGTGAAACAGGTTCAGGAGAGAAAATGGGGTTGGATTTAATGAATATACAGTATATACATATATAAAATTATCAGACAATAGAAAGCACTGTAGTGTATTAAAATTAGAGAAAGATTGTTCAGCTTCAATGGAAAATGTACATCATCTTTGAATATTACTTGAAAAATGAAATATGAGGCATATAAATAGTATCAAACCAACTCTTTGATTTATCATAAAAGGAAACATAACATGTCTAATGTAGACAAATTACATTTTGCCTAAATGTGGGTTAATATAGGAAAACAAATTCTGATTAGAATATCTGCTGCTGTTTAAAGACATGAAATAATACTTTTTAAATAACAAACAGGGGATCCAGCTTATAAAAGCCAAAGAATGGATTTGGAACCTGGCATTCTTCCTGGCCCTCATCAGAAGCAGACAGCTTTCATCAACTCGGTCTGAGTTCAGCCATCGTTTTTGGTGGCAGTAACTGAATTATCATTTGGAATTAGAGACTCAGGCTTCACTTCTTTAATGCCATGTGTAGAGCCCAGACTTTGTGCTCTCAGCTTCAGTCCTTTGTGTTTATTTCTGTCACTCTGGGAATGAACACCTGAGTATTGATTTGCAAAACAAATTCCCTGAAGCTCTGGTAATGACACTGAGTATAGTTGTTTGACTTTTTAGAGATGACAATTAGAAACCCAAAGAGCTCCTCACAGGTAGAAGTGAAGTTAGTACAGGTTAGAGCATTTGGGCCACTCAGTAAAACCTTGTCTTAGAGAAACAGAATCCAAACAAACAAACCAAGGGGAAGTTAGAGCAGAGTGATGGATTGCTTACCTAACATAAAGGATTCCCTGGATCAATCTCTAGGCTTATAAACAAACAAACATTGGCTCAGCCTGGCCTTTACCAATTTTCCTTGGAACTGGATGAGGTTGGGAAGGTATCTGGAGGAAATGGTACTATCAGTAAGAGGCCTTATGGATGGAAGATTGGTCTGATTTACCCGTCATGCATATGAAAACAACCCATAGGTTGGAGAGATGGCTTAGAGGTTAAGAGTACTGACTGCTCTTCCAGAGGTTCTGAGTTCAATTCCTAGCAACCACATGGTGGCTCACAACCATCTATGATGAGATCTGGTGCCTTCTTTTGGCCTTCAGGCATACATGCAGACAGAACACTGTATACAGTAATAAACAAATCTTTTTAAAAAAAGAAAAAGAAAAGAAAACTACTCATGCTATGTTTTACCTGTGGCACACTTCCATAAAGAAGACTCATCTTTCATCCCATATTTTTCTAACTTTCAGCACAATAATCTACATGATAACATTTCTGTCTTTTAAAACACACTCTCTCTACAGGCTTTTTAGTGAGCTTTAAAGCATCAAATATGGTGTAAGTCCTGGCATATATAGAGCTTTCTGTTTGCCAGAAAACACTAATGAGATCATCTGGTTGTCAAGAGAGCTGAAGATTTTTCAAGTGGCCCATGAGCTGCTTCAGTAGCAGGCTCCTCCTTTTGAGAGAGGCAAGCATTACATCTGCTTTACTGATGGAGCCTAGTGTACAGGGCAGCTGGCTCTGTGACTGTAGGACACAAAATGAGATTCATTACTTTTAATGTTAAATCTAATCAGCCTCCCAATTAAACTGCTTAAAAATCTGACTTTGTAAATACAAAATAAATAAAGAAGAAAAAAAAATCTGACTTTGTAATGTGAGGATCTCTAATTAAAATGTCTTAGTAAATGTCTACAATTCAAGAGTATCTCCCAGGAGAGAACAAAATAAAGACTGAAAGAATAAAGTTACACTTACCTTGCTGCACATGAGGGATCATTCCACACATAAGGTAGAAGCTGGTCAGTGATGTGATTTCATCAAGCCCCTGTGCACAACAGCAGGGTTTCAAAACCAGTTTTTGTGATTCAGAGTATTGGAATGATACTGTCCACAGACTGTAGCTCCTGTAAGAGACTCTGGGTTGCCTGATTCCTGATTCCTGGTTCCTATGCTTTGGAACATTGGGAATTGCAGTCCCCCAAGTGTTAGTTTTCAAGTGAAAGAAATGCAGATACCCTGATGTGACTGAATTGTAAATAATCTGTGCTAGTAAAACTTGACTGCTAGAAAGCAAATAGATTTCTTAGAAGCAAACAGGTGATAAAAGTCTCCCAATTTAACACATTTCTCAGAAATATGAAATGGAAAAATACCTCAAACCATGGCTCTTTGAGTATTTTTTTTTTGATTTAACCAAATGATGTGTATGTAGCCAAAGGTCTCTCATTTTTAATTTCCCTTGAGCCATTACTGTAAAAGAGAGCAGTGTCTAAATTTCCTTCCCTTCAATGTCTTCCGTATAATAAGCAACTTTGGTGCTAGTTAAGTATGAGTGTTCTCTTGGCCAGCGATAGTAAATTAAAGTGTAGAAATACACACTTTTAGTGCTATTGTTGACTGACATCGTTGTAGCCTTGGAACCTCTAGCAAGGTAGGATGGTGTCCCTGAAATCCTAGTACTCTGAAATTAAGGCAAATAAATAAATAAATAAATAAATAAATAAATAAATAAATAAATAAAAAAGAAACTCAGAGCCAGATATCAGAAAAGACTGAAATATCAAAGAGAGACACCACAGTGAAATCTCACCCAGCTATCTTCCAGCTTCCTCAGCCTTGCTCCTGGTCGATTCTAACATTTGCTGTCTTCCTAAACCTGCCTTAAATACCCTTCTTACCAGCTGTATCCCATCCAGGTTAAGATTAAAGGCATGAGCTACTATTTGGGAGTCAGCCTTAAACTCATGGAAACGCAGAAAGATCTCTGTCTCTGGAGTTACGGGATCTAAGGTGTAGGTCACAACTACCAGTTTTCCCTATGCTGGGATTAAAGGTGTGTGCCATTGAAACCCAGCTGTTTGGCCTTTACTCACAGAGATCCTCTGGATCCCATACTGGAAAAAAGTGTGAGTTACCACTGCTCTGTTATCCCTTGAACTTTCTGAGATCTAGAACAATCTCCCAAGTGATTGACTAATGGTGTGCACTACCTCTGCCTAGTTAGACTATCGGTTGATCTCTTGATGTTTCAGGTTTTATTAAATATACAACGTATCACCACACCACCCTAATTAAATGTTTTCCTTATGAGAGTTGCCATGGTGTCTCTTCACAGTAATAAAACTCTAACTAAGACATATGTTTATATGTTGTACACACACACACACACACACACACACACACACACACACATCTCCCCTTCTAATAAGTCTATTCTTTCTAACAGTGGTACTCTACATTTAAGACTCAATTCTAGACTCTATTCTCTGATCAGTTATGCTTCATTCTCTGAGAGGACAAATGTCTTTCCTAAATAAATTGTAAAAATTTCAAGGGGAAAAAAAAGAAAATAAGGCAGGAAGGCCAAGAGTTCTGGGCAATGTGAGCTACATGATGAACCTGAGGCTACATTGAGCTACACAGGAAGATGCTCTTTACAGAGAAGCAAAACTGAGTTTCTTCCTCTGTTCTCATTGAAATTATTTGAAGTATTGTATGGTTGCTTTTGCTTTGTGCTTATAAATTTTGGTAAGCTTCATAGTTAACTGATATGTTTCATTTTTCTAAATAAGGGTATTCCTTTTTATATATATTATGTGTCTGTGTGTGTGTGTAGAAACAAGTACTGTGGGTAGCTCTAGATATAAACATTATTTAATATTCAAACAAGTTATTTTATGTGTTAAAAGTAATTTAAACTAAACATAATATTTAAGGCATTATTAGAAATTTTTTTTTCTAAATTCTGCACTAGATGTGGTACAGTTCTCTATATAATCATTTGCTCCCATATTTGGTATTCAGTTCATTAATTCTCTGTTTCTGAGACACTTATGTATCCTAAGCATTGAACTGTGTACTAGGCATTCATTTGTTACAGAACAGCCAGCTCATAGAATGTACAGTCTGATGCAGAAGAATTATCTTGAATGAACAAGCAAAAGTACAATCCAAAAATAGTAAATTTACACTTTAAAGGATTTACAGAGACCTGGGAGTGATTGCTTTTGGTGGGAAGAAGTCTAGAATATAGGATGGGCAGAGCAATCAGGGTGCAGCCATAGTGGCACATGTGGATGGTAATATGACTTATACACATTGAAGGGACATTGTTTCTACTCAGCCAATGTGTATTGAATTGAATTCAATCGTATTGAATTCAAATACAAGTCTGGCATGTTAGATTGCGGCTTTCAGATTATGCAAGTCTCCCAGTCTGCTTTGATGTCAGCAAACTTGGAAAGTGACAGCATTAGCACTATGAAGTGAGGGTCCTCACCACAGTCCCTGGTTCCAACCACCCATTCTTGGATGTGATAGTCAGAATTGTAGACTATTAGCAACTTTAGAGATCATATAATTAGGCTGTGATTCTCCTGAAGGCTGAAACTCAGAGAGTCGGAGGCTTTTACACTTGATTAATTTAAAAGTCAGGCCAGAAATGCATATGGAGAAACAAAATAAAATATATAACTTCTAATCTATTATGTGTTTTCCCCCTCACATTTTTATTTTATTTTGATGATAATGGCAGGGTTTTGTGTTACTTATTAGCATCAACACATTGGCACAAAATATGTTAAGCTTTGAAATTTGCAAAAAGCAACCCACAGGCATTACTAGAAAAAAAAAAGAGGTAACTAAATATTAAGAATCCTGAGTGCTCATTTTGTGACTTTTTTTTTCCTAAATGAATTTAATGAATCAAGAAGAGAGATTCATTTACTCATTTACCACACCACATGAGCACCTGTTGATACTAAGCTTCCTGACTCAGCAGGTGTCTGCCCACTTTGGGCTGCACTTGCCCTGCTTCCCCAGTTGCCACCCAAGCAACCCTCAACATCAACTCCCCACACTCATGTTCCCTCTGTACAGCATAGAAATGGTACAAAGATAGGCCAAATGCTTGTGGTTATGATGATTCACTTGTGTGTGTGTGTGTGTGTGTGTGTGTTCATGTTCTATGTATGTGTTCTGCATGTCCATGCATTAGTGACTGTACCTGCTCAAGTTCATGTGTAGGCTGGAGGAGACAATGATGTTAGGTGTCCTTGTCTATCACTCTCCAGAGTACTCCTTTCTGACAGTCTCTCACTGAACCTAGAGCTCAGATGGCAGACAGCCATGCATATGCCATACAGCAAGCCCCAATATTCACAGTTACAGATCTGCATAACCATTTCTGGCTTTTGATGTCCTTGCTAGGGACCAGAAATCAGGACTTCATCCTTGCATGCCAATTTTTTTTTGTCTACTTGTGAATTTTTCACAATTTTTTCTTTTGTAATTAACATAGTTTAAGTGAAATGTATATGTACTATATTGTGTGTACCATATTTAATAATCTCAAAAGAAGGTTATTATGTATATCCAACCTAATTTGTATACCTGGAAAATTTCTAATACAGGTAGTCATAAGACTGAATTTGAATGTGACTGAAAATTATCATAAAAAATTCACAATCTCTATGTGTTCAGAAAGCATTATTGCTTTCTTATAAAGAAGCTAAGATTAGAATCCATGAGATTGATCAGAAGCCCTGGTTGGGCAATGCACATAAATCCCTGCTAAGAAAAAGAGGCATATATTTAGCTATTTAATACAGTAAATTAATACTGGCTCATCATTCTCCTAGTTTTAACAATCTTTTATTAACTTTCTATTGATTTGTAGGTGTCCTTAGGGGTCTGTTAGAAAGTTTGATACATATTCCTTATTTTTTTTTTATTTTCTGGGTATGAGTGGTTTGCTTGTGTGTGTGTGTGTGTGTGTGTGTGTGTGTGTGTGTGTGTGTGTGCGCGCGCGCGCGCGTGCCAGGAATTTCCTGATGTCTTCCAGAGGCCAGAACTGAACAACAGATCCCATGAAACTGGAATTACATATGATTGTAAGCCATCATGTGGATGCTGGGATCTAATTTGGGTCCTCTGAGAGAACAGTCAGTGTTCCTAACTCCTCAGCCAGCCCCTATTACATATTCTTAAATCTCAAAATGGCATAGAAATCTAGTAACTGCTCTTATATATAAAAGTGTGTGAATGAATGCATATCTATTTTTCAACACAGTATCTCTTAGATGTTTTAGTGGGTTTATATACAAATGAGTGTAACAGCTTTGGTGATGGTTTAGTGCTTACTAAGGGTGCATCATAAAAAATGTACTGAACCTAAGTAACATTTAATTTTAAATTTAGTAAAGGCCGATCCTGAAATGAAGCAGCTTGCTAAGCAAGTATAATGAGCTGCAAAGGCAACTCTCCCATGAGAAGCATATGTTTTAGAGGTAGAATCACTTGTCAACTTCAAGTACCTTTGTCTTAAGTGAAGGTGTCATGCTGTTTATGATATTCATATTCTGACACATTCCGACAACATCGCATAGACTTGATCAGTACAGCATAGTTCCAACATCTTTCCTCTAAATTCAAATTATTTTGGAACCTGATTGTGTAAACTTCTGGTTAAACAATCAAACAACTTAGGATATTCTTTGCTGTACTGAACTTCATCCAAGAATCCAAGGCAAGCTTTGGTTAAGCTAAACACCAAGCACCATCTGCTTTTTTAGCAGTATAGAGATTCCTTTGTGAAGAGGAGGAAGTGAGTGGGGTAAGGAAGAGGGAGAAGAAATTAAGAAATTAATCCAGTGATGAGAAGGAAGAAACATATCTGCTATTAGCTTTAGAAGATGTCGTCAGTCATTTGGGCACCTTTCCTCCTGCGGTCTTTAGTGATTGATCTTTTAGTCTAAAAATTATGTCTGATTCATAATTTGTTTTATTATGGGAACTAAATTTTGAAACAGTTTTAAATAAAATCATAATCTTTCTGTTTTTCTATTTCAATATTATAAAAAATACAAAAACAAAACTTACTTGACAATAACATGTCTTTCATTTTACAACATGCAATTAGCATATGATTGTTTCTCTATTGTTAGTGTAGAGAGTCCTCATTGTGACCCATAGTAAGATATGAAAACAAGAAATCCCTGATTTGGGACCTCTACGACTTGTCATTCTATTTTTCTGAACAGAATGATGACTTCTCCAAGGCAATCTCCTATAGCCTTACCTGAAATCATTAGTCAAAAAGAGCCTTAGAAATAATGTTATATCTACTTCCATACATTAAGCTGTGCCAATATAATCATGAGTCAAGATGGTGAACTATCCTACCTCCTCGGGAAGGACCAAAATACCATGGTTGCTATACTGGCTTCACTCTTGCTTGTTACATATACTCAAGGCAATATTATACTGTGTTCTAGTTTTTAAAATTATGCAGGACCAGTTACCTGACAGATAGGCACTCCAGCTAATAGCAGTCCCATGAGAGGGTACACATATCACCCTCACTTAGAGAAGAGGAAGTGGAGGGGTGTGAGAAAATTAGACTTTTCCCAGCAACCTTCTCACCATGACTTTGCTGCTCTTGCTCTGTGGCTTAAAGAGTAAATCATTAACTGGGGTTTGGGTGGGTAGCTGGAAGCAGCTGTGAGATTTCCACCCTATGATCTTTGTAAAAGCAACTGGTATTGTTCATCATGACTTTCTTCACCCCACTCATCAACTTTTAATGTAGAACTTTCCTAAGTCTTTTTAAAAGAATATATCATAAATTCTAGAGATTGATGTAGAAAAAGATAATAAACTGACAGTAATCTTGTTGGAAAGGAATTAGATGTATTAGAACAAGACCTTTGTTATATCACATTATTGATAAAAGATGTGAGTGCTTCTAGGCAAAATAATGGCTTCATCAATGATGCTGCAGGGCAAGGCATGGTTGTCACAGACACAAAAATACTAAGGATCACAATGCCAGCAGCTAGGCTTAGGAAGGCAGCTGGGTCAGTAAATTGCTTGAAGACCTGAATTCAGGATCCCCTAAAAAGATGGTTTACGTAGTATACATCTTTAATCCCCTTGTGAGGAAGGTAAAGACAGGCGGATGCTTAGAAGCCTCATCCCAGGCAGTCTAGCCAATCAGTGGGAATATATTCAGTGAAAGATCCTATCTCTTAAGATAAGGTGTGGAGCAATGGAAGAGTATACCCACAATGACCTCTGACCCTCACATGCACAGACAGGCACATGTCCCCTCTTGAACATATACATGTACATCATACACACACACACACACACACACACACACACAAATAAATTTTAAAATAAGAACAACTGTATATTCATTGGTTGTCCAATGAGCAGTATGTTCTAAGCACAGTGTGGTCACTAATGTGTTCTGTAACTAGCTGGTTACCAAAGCAGGAACTTGATGAATTGCATTTTTTTAGTACTTCAGACTTAAATACCAGGGAAGTCCAGCTTAAATAAGTAAAGGAATTTAAGAGATTTAATACCCAATAATATCTTTGTTTTTGGTACTAGTTAGCATTCATAAGCCATTTTTAAATTTTACTTATTTTTTTAATTGACATCCAAAGTAACAGGTTTCTTTATGGCATTTCCACACATAATTTTTCGGTTATCACTTCTTTACTTCCAACTCAATTGCTCTTGCAAAAAGTCATCTTTGAGGTGATGGGCTGACAAACCCAGCATCACATAGGCCCCAAACCAGGGATCTGAGTTAGCCCATCCTAACATGTACTCCATCTATAAACTGTTTGAGCATGTGAAGGGGATGAACTTACAGTTCCAAAACATCAGAATATCCACAACACAGGATAACAACAGGATATCCAAGAGAAATCCCAGCAAGAGTCCATTATTAGTGGGTTGATGTACCAGAAGCCAGAGGCCTTAAGCCAGACCAATGACTTGTGGCAATGAACTTTGGTAAGTAAAGATGAATGGACTGAAGGGTAAACTCATTGAGCCACACAGTAGCTTCTTCAAGATTCTTTTCTCTCTCTCTCTCTTGTTTGTTTTTGTTTTTGTTTTGTTTTGTTTGAGGTTTGACTTTTCTTTTAAATTTGCTTTAATTTTGGGAAGAAGGTTGCAAAGGCAGAGAGCAGGTGCCAGAGGACACGAAGATAAATGGAACCAAAATGCATGTTGTGAAATCTACAAAGAATCAGTAAAAGTTAAAAAAAAACCACATCATATCTGTTTCAAGTATTTAAAATGTTTAATGAGGTAAAAATGTCTTGAATTACATTGTATAATAACTGAAGGAGCTACAATCTAAGGCAGTGGCAGTGTGTTCCTAGTGACAATGGCCTCTGACTTAGAAACTCTTGGTTGGCGTTTTCTCTGTTTGCTAGCTTCATATAACTCAAGAGAAATTCAGTGAGTTCATGATCACCAGTGAAGGGATCATGTGAAGTTCTGAGTGAATGTGTTTTGTTTGACAATGAACATGACCATGTCAAAGATCTCAATGCTTCAAACCCATGGGAGTTGCGAAGTCTTCTTGTAGTTCTTGTGTTAAATAAAGCTCAGAGAGATGGCAAAGCTTTCTTTTGTTTCAAGTGGGAATGGTGAGTGTGTGCAGAAAATGTTAGCAGTAGATTTCTCCCAACTTTCTGCCTAGATGTCTACATGCTGAAGGCTGCTTTTCTCCAGAGATTCTTCCTACCAAGATTAGCTACATCTGCCTTCTTGTTTACCTATATACCAGCCCTGCTGCCCTGTTTATCTGTATGCAATAACCCTGCCTCCCTGTTTACTGAATAAAATATTCTGAGTGCTGCGGCTTCTCTATCAAAAAGCACAGCCCTCCAGATCCCAGCTTTCCTATATTTGGCTGGTCATACTTTCTTCATTCCCACATGACATCTTGTCAGCATTCTAGTCCCCCAGCCATGCAAGGACATGATAACCCAGCTAGATGGAATCTGTGCTTTATTTTCCCCATGAATTTTTTTTTAGGATATTATTTCAGTACAATTGTTGGTCTTGGGCATCAAGGTTACCCGAATCTGGAACTTAGTGGAGATGAAGTCTTCAGGTTTCCCTTTCAGGTCCATTTTTCAAGATTTCCCAGAATCTAAATAATGTGATGTTGTGCCTGTGACATCTTTTTATGAGGTTTCATGTCTAATGTAAAAAATTAAGTTAAAACAGGTTTATTTTTATTTTACATTTAAAATACCACCTATACAATGTGCAACTGGGTATCCAGTCCTCAAATAGCAGGAACTGGCTAGATTTTTTTTCACTTTGGGCTTCTGTTGCCTCCTTTGGCAACTGGGGATAGTAGAGTTCTGATGCCTTGGTTAAACTATTAGCATCTTTAAAGGCTTTGTTACCAAATTATTTATGAATTCATTTTTAAAAAAACTCATCTTCTAGCACCACCAGGCTAGGCCTTCTTTTCTCTCCCTGTCAGGTATCTCTGCCTTTGCTACTCAGCGATTTGGGGAATTTTCTAAGTTTTCTGGGGTGTCATAGAAAGAAGAGAGGCAGTTGTGCAATTTTGCATAATTAGGAGGAAAAAAGCGACCTTCGTTGGTGGTCCAGTTCCTACTGCAGTCCCCAGAGCCATCTGCTTTCATCTCTTAATTGGCGGCTATGGTGGTAACAGATGACTTTTAAACAGATGTCACAAGCTGAAAACAATATGAGACAAAAGCCACCCTCCCACACTGAGTCTAGGTAGCTCGCTTATAGATGAAGTGAATTCTTCTCAGAGATCCCAGACAAGCGGACATTGGAGGCTTGTTTTTATAATTCAACAGAAACTCCAAAAGCTCAAGACAAGCTGCCCTCATGTTTCCCAAAGCCTCAACTCCATACATTTTCTAAAGGGATTGTGGCAATTACTAGTGTCCAGAGGCATTTTAAATGTGTTAATTGTCTGCAGAAATTGGCTTTCAAAATGTACATGAGTCTTACAATTTTTCAGATTCAAATATCTTACAATGTACCATCTGAGATACCATGCTGCTGCCTGTGTAACTTTTGACATAGTTTGGGTAACTAAATTGCAATTAATATTTAATAGAAGAAATGGGGGGTAAAAGTTGTGTGTTTTCATTGTAACATTACTAATTCTCCTGTTATTCTGAAAATTATGGAAATAAGTACTAATTCCCCTTGAGCAAACTCTGGAGTAAATGGCATTCCGGAAAGACAGGCCTTGATGGTATTAGGTTGTTAGGTGCTCCTGGAGAGCTTGTTCCTACAGTGTGGCTAATTGAATTGCAAACATGTCGGTTTGACAGCTTCAACTGTTTATACATTAAATGTTGAAAATGCCCAGCCTTCTTTTCCTTGTTACTGGACAATTTCTCTCTGTCATCAGAAGCTTTGCTAGCTAAAAGGCCGTGCCTTTTGCTTACACTCAGTGCTTTATTTACCCTTTTCCTGAAGCAGGCAGAGGCATACTTTTGGTCTATCTTCTCATAACTAACAGCACTGAAAATAAGACATGAGAATAAAAACATGGCTTTTGATGGAAAATGCATTCAACATTTAACAGATCCCTTTCTCCCTGAGACTGATAGACTTTTCTTCCCACGAGACACATACGAGCCTTGTATCCTTTGCATTTATATGTTTTTGTATTTTAGATTCCACGTCAACACCTCACAAATGAGGAAAATAACAGGATGCTGGTAAACATCATCCACCAATGTGAAGATTATGAAAGGTAACAGCCGTGTTTGACTTAGAGGTTACATTCTCCCAATGAAAATATTCTGCTTTCGGTCTTTCTGCTTTCAATTACGATGAGTGTGTTAAGAACTCTGAAAAGATAATCTCCTATATAGAAGTGAGTGGGGTAGATAAGAGGAGAGATGGTGGGTACAAGAATGAACTATTTAAGCTTGTATTTTATTATTTCCTCCTCCTCCTCCTCATCATCATCATTATGAAACAGGAAGAAGGACATACAAACCCTAAAGCAGGGGTAGTGGGAAAGAATGCCGCATGCCAAGGCATGTGTAGGAAGGTCAGAGGACAACTTTGAAGAGTCAGTTCCCCCTTTCCACTGGGAACCAAGGGTCAAACTCTAGCCATGAAGTTTGCACAGCAAGTGTTTTGCCTGCTGAGCCATCTCACTAGCTCCCTGAACACATTTTCTTTCATTGTTATCCAAGAGGCCAGAGTCATGGTGGGTCATGGCAACGGTTGGATTTTGAAAGTTTTTGTTGACATTCCATAGAGAAGCTTTTGTGCTGGAAGCCATCTCTCCTAAGGAAGCAACACTTCCACTAATAGGGTGAAGAAATATCTATTCCTATCACTGGATTTGCTTACTTCTTGGCTCAGGTTTAAGGTGAAGAGTCTGTTGCCTCCCTTCCCCAGCCATAACTTTCATCCTACCAATCATTAAAGGGTGTCTACCTATCTCTTTTTGGTCACTGACCCAGTGACTAACTCTCACTTCTGACTTGGCACCTTTTATGTTCCTGGAGATACCTTTTTATAGTACCTTTTGTTAAAACAAGAGTTTAGACTTTGTTTTATCTATTATTGTGTATATGTGGAGATCAGAGGACACTTTTATGGAATCTGTTTTCGCATCTCCACCTTCTGTGGATTGTAGGGATTGAACTAGGTTGTCTAGCTTAGCACTAAGTCCCTCTACCTGTGGAGCCAGCTTGTCAGGCTTTTAACACCTCAAAGGTGAGAGATAATCAAAAATTTATTAAAACTCAGATGCTTAACATTGGATTTAAACTAGAGACATAATTTTAGATTATGAGTTTGTGCACAGACTGCTTCTAATATGAAAACAATGGGAGTGGCCAGAGGCAAAAGGCTTGGGCAGAGAACAGATGATAGGCAAGTCAGTCAACAGGGTCTGCACTGATAAATGAGAGAAAGAACTTCCTCAGCATCAGAAGAACGATAATAACAGTCCTCCATGAATGTGCAGATGCTGGCTCATTGTGATCTCCTGTCTTCCAGATATGACATACCTCCTGATATTTTACCACTAAATATTTATTTTATATATGTTTAAATTACAGCAATTACTTTGATATGATTCATACAGATGAGGTAAGCCTAAGAGCAAAAGCTTGCAATAAAATAAAGTTTTCAGCAACCTTAGTCAATGACCTCCTTCTTTTAGAGAGGAACTCAAGGGACATTTGCTTCTCATCTATTTTTGATAATCCCAGAGTCTTGTATATATGCTTATAAATAATGTGTGTCAGTTATATAGAAGTAAAATGTATGAGATAGTTGCATGCTCCGAATTTTTGTTAATAAGTTTGTTTTTATTTAAAAAATATATCACAATACTAATTTCTCCCATTTGTCTAAACTACTTGAACTTGGTGTCTTTTATAAGTGTATTAATTTCAATTAGTATTTTGTTATGGACTATTTATAATTTTATAACAGTGATGTGTGTCTCACCTCCTCAGTAAGATTTTTTTATTTACCTCAAGGGAAAGAGTTCCCATATAATAATGGACCTACAATAGGTTTTAATGAAATATAAGATGCACAGTAGTAGTCTAAGGATTAGTCATATTACAATCTCTTGCATCAACAAGGGAAGGATGGCGAGCATAAAATGGGGGAGGGACACCCCTGTCCTGGCACTTGGGAGATGTAACAAGTTTGAGATTAGTGGAGGCAAGATGAGATCTTGTATAAGAAAACAAAACAAAAAGTATGAGCTAGAATAAGAGACCCAGGAAAGAAAATGGAGATATCCAGTATTTGAACAAGGAGGTAGAAGACATTCCTGCCTCATCCCTTTTTGGTGTAACCTCCAGAATCTCATCCTATGACTTTAAGAATAAAATCTAAGTTCTCAGACTGTGCTTCTTTTATGTGGCCTTAAATTGACTTTCTATGGCCATCCTCCAAACTACTGTTAATGTGCCATTCCGCATATTAATACTCTGTGTCTCTGTTTACCCTGCCTGAAAAACCACACAGACTCAAAAAGTTCACATCATTCTCCTACAGTGTAGAAAATTTTGTCCTGAGAAAAAGAGATAAGGCTATTCTCTTTTAGATTATTTTAGATTATTACTAACATGTGCAGAGAACAGGCTGGTTCACCCGTGAGGCATATGTGGCCAGATACTCAGAAAGAGGGAAGACTTGATGAGGCATATGCTGCAGCTTTATCTGTGTCCTGGAGAAAACTGGAAGCTGGAAGGAAGAAGTGAAGTGAGAGCAAACAAGGTAGAAAGAAGCACAAAGAGGTACTGGATTAGTCATCCTCACTGCTTCTGAACTAAATCTTTCCTAACAGAAATAGCCTACAAGAGCCAAACTCAATGCCCTTTAGGTTTTAGAGTTCATATACCAAGCTACCTTATAAAGAAAACGCAAAGAAGAGGTGGAAGCAGCCTTGATTCTCTCTCTCTCTCTCTCTCTCTCTCTCTCTCTCTCTCTCTCTCTCTCTCTCTTTCTCTCTCTCTCTCTCTGTTCATTTGTTTGTTTTTGTTTGAGACACGGTTTCTCTGTGTAATAGCCCAGGCTGGAGCTTGCTCTGTAGAGCAGGCTATCCTCATCCTCAGAGATGGAACTTCTTCAGCCTCCTGTGTGCTGGGATGAAAGGGGTGCACCACCATGCCCGGTTAACATTCTTGATTCTCAATGTGGGGAATTACTAAAATCATCACAGATTTTGGTTTTCATAGTCCACAGTGTTTTATAAATGCCAGGATTCTGGAATTAGGGCTTCTTTATAATTTTTGTAAAATAGATGTTTTCCTGATTTTTGTTTTAACATTTACTTTTAGTATTTGTAAATGGATTGTGCATTTTGAAAATTACAGTTACAGCCTAGCAAGGAAACCATAATGATTCATCTTAGTCTAAAGCAGAGCTCATCTCAGAAGAAGGAAGCGAATGTCAGTTCTTGTGAATTGCCTGGAATTGAACTGAAACACTGCAGTCTTTGGCCCCATCATATACACAATCTAATACTAGCTATTCATGGAGGAAACTCTGTCTTCTGGTAGCAATATTCTGGTTTTCAGAAACGTTTATGAAGCTCTTCTTTCTGTACATCCAAAGCATTCAAGCATCTTTTTGTAAAACATTGGCGTACTTTAAGAAAATTAAACAATAGGGTGGGTTTTTTTCCTCAATGTGAATAGCATACTCACTTCCAGATGCAGTGTTTAGTGGCCAAACAGCTGCTATCTATTTAAAAAGTCTCTTAAAGCCCCATTTATTTGCTCATAAAGAGAGGAGAAGTGTAAGTACGTTTATGGGGTGACAGGCAGATGTTTTGGTTGGAACAGGACAATGGTGGTGGTAATCAAAAACTAAAATGATCTCTTTTATGGCATTGTGAGCAAATATTTTGGCCTCTTTGTTTTTAACCTCTTCTTTTCTTGATTAAAAATTTAACTGCTATGGATAGGCAGAGTAAAGGTGCTTCTAAATAGGTGTTTGCTCTACTGAAGAAAAGTGTGTTCTATTTTATATAGAGTAAAAAAATCTCATTTGAAGAGCTGAAAAAATACTTTTATGATATAAAGAATATGAGAGATCATAACTGATAACAAATTGTGCTAATTTATAGAGAGATGTCAGCTTTGCAGAAATTATATTTTTCCAAACCAATAAAATACCGTCAATTCCATTGGATTTCTGACATCAATTTAATTGTATTTTCTTCCAAACTAAGAAAGACATTTGTCAACCATGTGCATATGTGCAATATAACAAATGAAATTCATCTTTAGTTGGTGGAGCGACTCATAGAAAATTGAGACACTGGGCTAGGGGAGCCATATATTGTTAGTAAGACTCTGTAAATCTCATTGTAGAAATTTTTTGTGAAGATCATGCATTTCTGAAGCCCCACTTGTATGGAAAGCCCAAGCAGCTATCAGGGATGTGTATGTGTGCAGATTTTAATAATTTGTGCTTGCTCAAATGTTGAACCAATGCACAAATCACTTGTTAAACTATTACCATTATCCAGGAAGTGTTTGGGGGTGTTATTCGAAAATATAGACCCGTCCCAACAATTAGCTCACTGTGAACCTCTAAAGGAGCCTCAATGCCATGAATTTTTTGTGTCTGGAGACTACACAGTTTCTCAGTGAAATATTTTTGATGAAACTATGAAAGCTTGGCGCTGGTGTGGAGGTTTGCACTAGGTCTTGGCAGCCATGTACAACACATAGCCAAAGAATGAGTTACAGCCCCTCTGCCCCCGTCTCTGCTCTCCTCCCCCTTTCTCTCTCCCCTTGTCTTCTTTCAGCAACTCTGAGTCATTCTTTTTTTGTATAAGGTTTCAAAGTTTATGTTGAATTGTTTCCTCCAATTTGATAAATACACAGAGGGCAATACCACTCTCTCTCTATGGCTTGAATCAGAGGCAATTCAAAGTCAATCCGCACAAGGAAAGACACAGTATTAGCAAAAATTCTGATTTCCAGGGCAAGTTAGAAAGAGGAAATACAGAACTATTTTCAGATTTCTGGCAGGGAGCTATGTGAACACCCTGAAGAAAGAGCAGGTAGAGCGAAGGAATGAAGTTCAGGGAAACTCAGTTTGCTTTAGGTTTACACAGGTTTCTTTATTGAATGCATCATCCTGAGGAGACCCAGTTGTATTCTCTCGGGGCTTCTTTTATTAAACTCAGAAGAGGCTCTGCTCAAACATGGCTTTACTGTGGAGAGCAAACATTATACTGAAAAGTTGTTTAAAATATATTTATATTCTTCCCTTTCAGTACTGATTATCACTTGGTAGATTTTTATTGACATAGACTCTAAGAGACTCTTTATAAGCCAGTGTCTTCTCTCATTAGACAGGTGTGTAATAACTTAAATCATATGTCAATTCATTTCCAAGCAAACCAAACTAGAAATAATTTTTTATTCACATATAAGAAATATTTCTAAATTAAATTAAGGATATTTTTTGTTTTTCAAAACCAATTATTCTCATTGTTCTTATTCTTACAATTTCTTTAATCTCTTCATATTTACAGATCTGTGTCTTTAATTGTCACAGAAAAATACCATCCTGTGAAAAACAAAATTTATTTTGAGATGCAAACCAACTATTGATTTGTTCCTTTGCTTCATTTTCCTCTGAACTGTATCACTATTTTAAAACACAGCAGTAGGCTAAACCCTCACACATAAATCAGAAATTAAATATAAACATCATCAATAAAACTCAGAGATAGTTTACATCCATAGCACTCTCATTATTAATTAGAATATGACACCATTGAGTGCTATTATTTATAATCACATTGTAGATTTGTATAAGATTATGCACCAAATGGAAATTTACATTTTTAAAGTTGTCACACAGAAAGGAGCTCTTTGGTATATGGTTCTTCATCATTTCCAACCACATCTATGTTGCACCTGTTGCCTAGTTAGCTGCTAGCAGAAAAGCATCTAATTACAGTGAGTGACTAATGACAAGTGCCCTGCATATGCAATTTCTCTAAGCAACTCACTTCTCAATGTACAAATTAACCTGACATTTCCATCTTCATATCCTTGCTGTCTTCTATGTTTAGAAGTACTTTTTGTTTTTTTATAATAATGAAATTGAAATATTGTTTATGTCAGATATTTCTCTGTGTGACATTTCTAAGAAGTGTATATGCAGAAGGCTTTAATGGTTGTGAAATATAGACAGCAAGAAAAATAACAAAACAAAACAAAACACGACTTGTGTTTAATCCCTCATCCATGTTAACTGGTAACAGAATATTTCGGTTGCCTTGTTTGTTTGTTTGTTTACAGTGAGATCATCAGGAGATGCTATTTGCTCTGTCTAACTTGTTTTAGCAGAACTTGCCTGGCCACTCTCCTAAAATCATCCCTCCGCTGTGAAGTCACAGCAGTTCCTTTTTCTAGGATGTCACATGGATTTTCTGCTCAGGCTTATTTGTTCTTCAAGGCAAGCATTATGCTAGCTTCTTTTCTGTTTTTCTTAATTTTCAACATTCAAATCAGGGTCTAGTTAAAAAGGAAATTACAAGTTAGTTAAAACAATTGAGACATCACAAATTTAGAATAAGCAATTTGAATGAAGATTTTTTTAAAATACGTATGGGCAAGAAAGAAGGCTCAATGGGTAAAGGTAATATCACTATACCTGACAACCTGGTGAAGAACACTTGTTGCTCTTACAGAAGACCTGGGTTCAATTTTCAGCATGCACGCATATAGCTGCTTACAGCCTTCTGTAACTCTAGTTCCAGAGAATCTATGTCTTTTTTTGTTTGCTACCCGGGACCCACATTGTGGAAGGAGAGAACCATCTCCTCCAAGTTACTCTCTGATCTCCACATTTGCACCATGGCCCATACACAAGCACCACACATATACACATACACACAAGCACACACACTATAAATATATGCAATAAATGGGTACATATAAAATCATTACATCTGAAATATTCTTTAAGATATTTTTATTTTATATGTATAAGTGTTCACTGTACACTTATGTGTATACACCACATGCACATCTGGGACGTACCAAGGTCTGAAAAAGACATAGATTCTCTGGAACTAGAGTTACAGAAGTCTGTAAGCAGCTATGTGCGTGCATGCTGAAAATTGAACCCAGGTCTTCTGTAAGAGCACCAAGTGTTCTTCACCATTGAGCCATCTCTCTAGCCCCTTAAAAATTATATTATAAAAGTATTTATTTGGAGAGTACCCTACCATATAGCTCTATGGATATTTAGTTAACCACCTGCTTGTTCTGAGACATTAAGCTTGACTTAAGTCATTTAACATTAGAAATATCAATGTAACAGACATATTTGAATCTTTGGACACATTCATTTTTGTTTTTGCAAGGTGAATTCCAAAGAGAAGAATTGTTGAATGAATGCACTAAAAAAAACCCTAAGGAGTTTGATAAGCAGTTCCCAATATCTTTAATCAAAATATAACAATCACACCATTTCTCCAGAAAGATTTTTTTTTCTACATCATTTTTGCTAGAAACATTGTTCACCATTGGAAAAAGTAATTCCATTATTAATTTTTTTTTTTTTTACCAAAGTTGCTATTAAACACTAAAGTTTAGAAAAACACCTTTTACTGAAGTTGGTTGGTATGATAGTCTGTTTTGGTTTTGAACCCCACATTGCATCAAGAAGTCTCAGCACATTTCTGGGACTCATGACAAGAGGAACTGCCATAAATGTGGCTGACAACACCCAGTGGGTTCCCGGAAGCTAGCTTGGGCTCTCTCTTCCTCTTTCTCCACCTGCCCTCCCCTTTTCTATCTCTTGTCTCCTTGCTGACAGCCGTGAGAGTACTCTGCACTACAGACTCTCTCCACCACAATACAGTAAAGCTTCTAAAACTAGGAAGAAAACTAAATTTTCCTTCCTTTCTGCTGTTTCTGTCAAATTTATTACATTTACAGGAAGAGGTGACTAAACCTGCATGCTACAGGTTCCCATCACCAAGAAGAAAAAATAATGTCTGCCAGATTTTCTCTTGGCCCATCTTGTTAATCACCATCTGCCCACCCCTGATCAGCTCCCCTACTTTTTGAGCTTGGTTCTCTCAAGTCTGAGCTGATACTCTATGACTTAAAATGTAGACTTTTTGCCCAAAATTTTCTTCACCACCTCAGGGCTTGATGTTGGGCTGTCTTCTGGCTGTTAAGTCTTGAAGTTTCTTCTGCTGAAGATAAAAACCTACCTAAATTCAGAGAAAAAAAATTCAGACCATTATAGTCTGCTGTGTAGAGGTTCTGAGACCTCACTCCCACTCTAGTCCTCCTCAGAGCCTCTTTTTTCCAATCCAAAGGCTCTGACACTCACTTCCCTGCCCCATCCAATCTCAGATTCTTGACTATCCAAGCAGAATTGGATATGGGTTCTATACTATGGAAAGAGCCTTAACTAATATCAGATATTGGCTGGTTTCTCCCACTATTGAACCAGTGCATCTTGCAGACAGATAATTCTTGTAGACTGAATGGTTTGCAGCTGAGTTACAGTACCTTTGGTAGCATGCAGAGCACCTTCCAGTATGGAATACTAGTCTTTGAGGGTGAAGATTCTAGGTAAGCACAGTTTGACTTCTCTATGTTCAATGAGTTGTAGAAGTGCTGTCTTCATCAATGGGGCTTTGTCTCAATGAGTGAAGAGCCATCAGTAGCCTTATCATTACATTAGCCTGGGTTATTTGGGAGTTTCCACAGGACTTCTTTGGCCAAAAACTTCTTTAGTTGTAACCAATTTCTGGTCCTGAAGTCTCATTGGGTGATGAGAGATGTCCAGCTGGGACTCTATTTCTCCTATTATTTGGTGATTTTATTTAGATTGCCTTCACATGTCTATGTATTGTAGGATGCTTATACTGTATTAGGTTTTCATATGCCCCTCAAATGGCCCTTAATTTTAGCTGTTCCTGCCCATATTCTCTCCCTTGCTCCCTTCTTTTCTTCCCCTCCCTATTTGATTCTGACATTTCAGTCTCCTGCCTTGTTTATTCATAACTATTTTATTTCTCCTTCCTAGAGAGACTCATCTACTCTTCCTAGGCCTTACTCTCTATCAACCTCTGTGGTGATCAGAATTGTAGTGTGCTTATCATGACTTAAGATCTAACATCTGCACACATATAAATACATACCAAACTTGTCTTTCTGGGTCTGAATTACCTCACTCAGAATGATTTTTTTCTAGTTCTATCCATTTACCAATGAATTTCATGATTTCATTTTTTTAGCAGCAGAGTAAAATCTTATTGTATAAATGTACCACATTTTCTTTACCTAGTCATTCATTAACATACATTTATGTTGTTACCAGTTTCTGGCTATTATGAATAGATCAGCAATGGACATGGTTGAATAAGTGTCTGTAGTTGGATAAAGAATCGTTTAGTTTTATGTCTGAGAGTAGTACAGCTGGATATTGTGGTAGATGGGCCTATCTTTCTGAGGAACTACCACACTTATTTCCATGGTGGCCATGTAAGTTTTCATTCCCATAAGAATGGATGGATGAGTGTTCTTCTTACTCTACATCCTCACCAACATAAGTTTTATTTTGTTTTACTGATCTTGGGCATTGTGACTAATATACAATGATATCTCAAAGTAGTTTTGATTTGTACTTCTCTGATATTTGAGTATTTCTTTAAGTGTATCTCAAGGATTTGAGTTTCTTTTTTTGAGAATTCTCTGTTTAGATCTGTACCCCATTTCAACTGGGATATTTGTTTTCTTGAGAACTAGTTTTGAAAGTTCCTTATATACTTTGGATCTTAGCCTTCTATTGGATATGGATTTGGTAAAATATTTTTCAGTTTTATAGGTTGCCTCTTTGTCAAATTGATGGTGTCCTTTGCTATACAGAAACTTTTCAGTTTCATGAGGTCCCATTCATTAATTGTTGATCTTAGTGCATATACTATCCATGTTCTGTTCAGAAATCCTTTTTCTGTGCCCATCAGTTCAAGCCTTTCTGTTTCTCCACTTTCTGTTCTATCAGATTTAATGTATCTAGACTTATGTTGAGGTGTTTGGTCCATTTTGAGTTTATTTTTGTGCAAGGTGATAAATATGGATCTATTTGGATTCTTCTGCATGCAGCCATCCAGTTTGACCATTTGTTGAAGATGCTGTCTTTCTTTGTGCGTATTTCTGATTTCTTTATCAAATATCAGATGTCCATAGGTGTGAGGAAGGTGTATGTGTTTCTGTCTTCAATTCTATTCCATTGATCAGCATGCCTGTTTTTATAACAACTATATTTTTATTGCCTTAGCTTAATAATACAATTTGAGATCCGGGATGGTGGTACGTCCCACAGTTCTTTTTTTATTCAAAATTGTTTTAGATATCCTGAGTTTTTTTGTATTTTCATAAGAAATTAATTATTGTCCTTTCAACCTCAATGAAGAATTGTGTTGGAATTTTGACTGAGATGGCATTGAATCTGTAGATTGCTTTTGGTAGAATGGCCATTTTTAATATATTCATCCTCCCAATTCAGAAGTATGGGAGATCTTTTTATCTTCTCATGTTTTCTTCAATTCTATTCTTCAATGTCTTAACTAAAATTATTTATTGTTTTTAGAAATGTTATTTATTTTTTATTTAAAAAGTTTTTACCCATATCTGCCACTGCCCCTTCCCATCCTCCTAGTACTTCCTCAGCCTCCCCCAACCCCATCTTCCCATCCATTTTCCAAGGAAGGTAAAGAAATCAAAGGTGAGTCAGTTTGGCCTGGCATATCCAGTTGACGTAGGTCCAAGTCCCTCTCCCAAGTATCAAGGCTGAGTAAAGCAGGAAATGTAGGAAATGGGCTCCGAGATGTCAGTTCATGCACCAGAACCCTCACCCAGCAATGGATGGAGGCAGAAGCAGAGATCCATAGCTAAGTACCAGTCGAGCTGAAGAGAGAGGAGAGAGTATATGAGCAAAGGGATCAGGTTCATAATGGGAAGATCCACAGAGAGGGCTGACCGAGCTATTGGGAGCTCATGAACTCTGAAATGACATCTGAGGAACCTTCATGGAAAGGGACTAAATTCTCTAAATGTAGACAGTCAAACAGTGTGGGCAGTTTGTGGAGCCTCTTGCATAGGACCAGAGTTTGTTCCAAGATGATTTATTGAGGAAGGATAAGTAGCTAATACTTGAATGTTCTCAGTTCAGAATGCTGAGTATATTCTTCTGCAGGTCATTATATCATTATACATTACCACCAGACACCCAGGGATTTGCTTTTTTTTTTTCAATGTAAAATTCAACAGACCATACTGTGAAAATATTTCTAAACCTATCTTTCATGGGTTTGGATTGAAAATTAAACTATTCTTCACTCAGCCCTAAAATGGATATCTCTATCGAATCCCTCACTTTGAGTCTCAGGGAACATGGCAAAAAAGGAGAGCCAGAATGACTGGAGCACACCAAGACATTGAAGCCTTATAATCACAACAGGTCTGGTGCACATGTGAACTCACAGAGGCTGAGGTAACATGCACAGGGCCTGTACAGGTTTGCACCAGATGGGGCCCTAGACTGAGAGAAGTGAACATGTGCACCCACCCCTAACCCAGAAATCATCTCTAATTGATAACCTTTTGCAAATGAAAGTGTTAGTTTTCTTCAAGGGAGTCTCACTGGGTAAACAAAGTACTTTAAAGGGTAGTCCCTGTGCCTGGCAGTAGATGATCAACCTAAAAGAAAATCAATGCCATCTTCTGAGGTTCTTTGACTCATAATTTTAGGTTGGGAAAGGTTTTCTTTTGTTTCTTTTCTTTCCTAACTTGTGCAGCTTTGGGTTTTTATGAGATTCCTGTGTGAGCAAATATGCATGTCTGTGTATTAATTTGTGTTTCTTATTGTTTTGCTTTGGCTTTTTTTCTTGTTTGGTTATTTCAACATATTCTAATTTGTTTGTTTTTTATTTATCTTATCTTATTTTATTATTCACTAAATGCCTGTTTATTTCCTAATAAGAGACTGAAAGATTCAAGTGGGAGAGGAAGGTAGGGAGAAACCCAGAGAGTATGGAAAAGGGGAAACCTCATCAGAACATATTATATAAAAATATTTTAATAAAAAAGGACAATCCCTATGTAAAATAAATAAATGTATCCATCTGGCAAGTATGTAAAGTTAGTTTTACATTTAATGATAAAATGTTTGTGCATGCAATAAATAAATAAATCAAGCAAAATATTCTGCTTCTAATTTCTAAGGCCAGACAAATGCTGCCTTAATGCCTTGTGACAATATTTGGAGGTTGGGTCCTCTAGGGGTGGGCAGTGGATTTCTTTCTGCTCCATCTTCTCAGCCCTGGTGAAAGAGCATCCACCTTCAAGCCCAGAATAGAGGCATTCAAATAACAAGGCTGCAAAATACAAAGTTGCATTCAATTTCCCTTTCTGTTTTTTACTGATTGTGTAACTTATTAGCAATGGTAAAATATCACCTATGCTCTTTCAACAGAGCTAACATGGCTTGTATTTGTTTATGATAAGAACTCACTAGCTCAGTGACACCCCTTAGAATTGTGGTTAAGAGCGTGGTTTATTGAGTCAGACTATCTGAGTTCAAATCGTGTTTTTTAGTAAGTCAAACTCTTAAAAAATCATTTTTTTTTCATTTTTCCTAATAGATCTAATAATAGTTGTTGGGATTAACCAGGCATAGTAAATATTCAGTCACTATGTGCGTGTCCTAAAAACAATAGCCCAGATCTCCATGTAGAGCATGGTGAAATACTTCAAATTTCAATCATGTTTTTTTTTTTTTAGAAACAGTCATGTAAAAGTAGATGCCACTGGATACATTACCAGAAACTATAGCACTAATTTTATTTTTATGAGAAGAATACATTGTTTAAGAATATTGGAGGAATTCTTGGCCCATGGGAAGTTTCAGAAACATTTTCTGTGTTGGTGAATACCATAGTCATTCCATAGGGCCTAAGAAGGACCCTTGGCTGAGTGTACAGAACTCACCTACAGCAGCCACCATTTCTACCTCCTCAGGACTAATCATTTCTTCTCTGGATAATGCTACTTGCCAGATTCATGTAAGCCACTTAAATGTCATTGCCCCTCCCCACTGCCCCATTAAACATGGGCTTCTGTTTCATACCAGTTCTCCAAAGTTACCAGACATTCAATAATCCAGTTCATCATCAGCTGCCAAGTGTAGGATAAAGTGGGGCTCTGTCGAATTTTATTATTTCCTAAAACAGTTCGCATAACTTAGTAAAGCCCTTACATTTTCAAATTTATTACAAAAGATAGAGACCAAGAGTACACAGATGTCTATGGCAATGAGTGAGAGGCATTGGCCCAGGGAGGGCTTTCCTGCCTTTCCTGAGCCATCCTAATCTGCCCGCATGTTGTCAACAGAGAGGATGTGCTGTTCCCCTTTTCCTGGAGATTGTGAGCTAGGGAGATGTCCTTTTTTCTCTAGATGTAGGTGTGATCTTACTGGTGACCAGGTCCCATCTTGAAGCATTGGGTAGGCTCCACAGAGTTACTTCATTATCATAAACTGAGATATGTTCCAGAGGGACTATTTACAAACAATAAAGAAAATTTTGATAGCTTGGTAAATGTCACTTCTCTAGAGATCTTTGTGCTGGACCAGAGAAAAAGCTCAACTAAATATTTGATTATATTAAGTTTTGGTGTCCTTCTCTGAATTGTCCTCTCTTTTGTACCCCAAGTCTTCAGGTTCACTCTTATTTTTATTCCCAATACCTTTACTTAATGTTATAACAGAACAAAACACGTAAAGGTTAACAAAATGATGAAGCAACACAGAGTATAACTTTATTTTTTTTATTTTATTATTATGAACAAAGAAGTCACACTTTCTATCCTGTATATCCTTATTCAAGGTCCCTTCCTCCTCCCACCATATCAGGTCATTCTCTCTTCTCCACATCTCCCCATCCCCTCCCTGGGCAGGCAGCAGGCAGTCTCATGGTCCCACTGTCCCAATATTGCTTACTTCAGCCTCCACTCCTGGCAGATCCAGTTTTCTCCCCCCTCCCTCAAGAGTGAGTCAGGTGTTTCTCTAGGGGGAGTGGGATCCAAGGGTTCAGTCCAAGGTGTTTCTGATCCCAAGCTGTTCAGTGGTTGTGGTTTGCAGCTTGGGCATGCTTGGCTTTTTTCTTGTTTGTTTGTTTAGAGTCCACTAATGAGTGAGTACAGCCCCTGCTTATCTTTCTAGGTTTGTGATACCTTGTTCAGGAGGATATTCTCCAAATCCATCCATTTGCCTGCAAATTTTAGGATATCATTTTTTCTTACTGCTGAGTAGTACTCCATTGTGTAGATGTACCACAGTTTGTTAATCCATTCTTCAGTTGAGGGACATCTAGGTTGTTTCCAGGTTCTTGCTATTACAAATAATGCTGCTATGAACATAGTTGAGCTAATGCCTTT
>PVIH01018530.1:0-38289 GCA_004025045.1 Sigmodon hispidus
TTTATAGGAGAGTTGAGTCCATTAATATTAAGGGAGATTAGTGACCATTGATTCATATTTCCTGCCATTTTTGGTGGTAACTTGTCTGCATTTCCTTTCTCTAGGGTATTCTTCTGTGGGATTATTGATTGTTTGTGATTTCATGGATGTATCTAGGGTCCTTAGGTTGGAGTTTTCCCTCTAATACTCTCTGTAGCGCCCCACAGCATTTCTAGTTAGCCTTTTACTTGTGGATAAGAATGGAAGCTCTCATCTCCTGCTTCAGCACCATAAATGCCTGTCTGCTGCTCCCTACCATGATGGTCACAGTCTCATCATCCGGAAGTTTATGCCCCAATAAACTCTTCTATAACCATCCTTGATCACAGTGTCTCTTCAACCAATAGAAAAGAAACAAAGACAGCCAAAAAGTACTTGTGTTTCTTTATTTTAAATTTGTACAGATATACATCAGAACAGTATAAGTTTAAAAAAAAATCTAAAAACTTCCCACAAAGACAGTTGGGCAGTTATGATATTGTGCACCCAGAAAAGAAAATAACACTCCACTATAAAAATGATACAGTAGAGCATTTAGAACATCAGTTACACATGCATTTGCTTTGTTCTGTTTTGGTTTTTTTTTTGTTTTTTTGTTTTATTTTTTATTTATTTTTTATTTTTTTCTCTTGTGACAGAATACTACAGAAAAAAAACTTGCCTTAATAAAGGCAAGTACTTATTTGTCTCACGGTGTCGGAGGTTTCAGTCCATCAAGGCTGGAAGAACATGGAGGAGCATGATCGTTCACAGCATGATGGCCAAGAAGAGAACATGCCTTCTTAGTGGGTTCTCTCCTTTCCTCCTTTTATTCCCCTGGGCTTCCAGTTCACGTTCTAGCTCCCTTGATCATCTTGGAGATGCCCAGGGGAGTGCTTTAGTGCTCTAGGTGCTTCTCAATCCAATCAAGTGTCCAAACAAGGTTAACAAATGGCATGTACTACAAGGGAAAAGCAGTCACCAGAGCCAAGTATACAATAATGAGACAGATACCATCTGTCTATTAAATATTCTCAAACTTAATGATATGCTTTTATCACAAGCACCACTTCAATGGTATTGGTGACCAGGATGACCGGATTCTGTAACTTAGAGTTGTACACCATTCCCTGGTGCTTAGCTGTTTTGAGTGGTGGACCATCTGCTGCTGTGAATATTCCAGGGACACCTTGAGGAGGGTCTACTGCAACCACAGCTGCTTGCTACTGACACCCAACTTGAGCTCAATAATGCAATCTTTTTTTTTTTTTTTTTAAAGTGATGATTGAAATAGTCACATCAGATGCTTTCCCAACACAAGTCTTGCCAAGCTCTAGTGGCCATTGTGTCTTGGCTTGGACTACTGAGAACCACTTCCTAGTAGTCAAATAGAGGACCTATCCTTGGTGTAAACACAATCCTTCATTTGCATGAAGGGCTGCCCAGAATTGATGCCTTTGCCACAGGCTTGGGGCTGTTTGGTTCACTCTTTGAGTCGACCAGAAGACATCTCCTGTGCTGCCTCTGAGACACTAGATCCATTACCTTGTCCCACACCCCTCCTCCACCACTGTGATCTTTAACATTGATAGAAAGGGCTGAACTGGTAACATAAACAGGAGATGTCAGAAGTGACAGCCAAGGAGAAGCAGCAGCAAAGGTAGCAGTATCCTCCGCTCTAATGGCAACCAAAGACAAGAACCTGTGGGTCTTTCAACCCTGGGAGAGCTTCCCCTTACCTCCTCATGATCTCTGTTAGGTAGAACAAAAGTCTTGCAAGATGATAGGTAACAGTAGTAGGCTATTTCTGTATGAAAATCACATATGTGTGTTTAATCATAGCAGGTCTAAAATGATGGACATGAGAAACAATGGTTAGGCGAGGAAGTATCATTCATTCCATTTCTAGTTTTTAAATGAAAGCTTATCTCTTATATCCATAGGGTATGTAATGGTTTCAGCCTATTTGCTTCTTTACTACAAACCCTATTCACACTATTCAAGTTCAAGGCATATGAAAGTTTGCTCAAAAGTGAATGTGACTTAAGCACCTCTATTATATTTATATAAGCTTGTGAACTATGTTAAAAGGAAAGCCAACTTCTAAGTCACAAAAAGCCATGTGAGAAGGAGCTAAGCTGGAAGATTTCACAAGTGTTTGAAAAACTGTGCAGAATCCTTGGCCATAAGAAAGACTGCTTCCCTGTGAGCTGGGCTGAAAGATTTCCTAAAGTCAAAACATCCATCAGAGAGCAAAGCCTATCAGGACACATTCACTGCAGCTCCTTGGGCACCCAACATGCATCTGCCATCATCAACAAGTACACATTGCACTTTCTCTATTGCTGAGAGTCAGCAGAAGGAAAAAAAATAACCAAATGGCCCTTTCTTCAGCAAGTGAGTCATGAGGATAAGAGTACACACACACACACACACACACACACACACACACACACACACACACACACATTTACCTATTTCAGATTTCCAAGATTTCCATTGGTCTGTTCCTAGTTTGCTCAATACTTTTATATTTTCTCCCTTGTTGGCTCCTGCAGTATTTTGAGGTAGAAACTACTCCCATTTAATAGATGTGAAACAGGATTAATAAGATTAATTTGCCTAAAATGACAGAGCTGAGAATAGGAAAGGGAATGAAATTTTACCAGTCTGCAGAGCTGAGCTTTTTAACCCTCATATATGAGCATGACAGACACCTCAGTCATGCTCATATACAGACACCCTCACACATGCTCACACAGACACCTCAGTCATGCTCATATACAGACACCCTCACAAATGCTCACACAGACACCTCAGTCATGCTCATATACAGACACCCTCACACATGCTCTCACAGACACCTCAGTCATGCTCATATACAGACACCCTCACACATGCTCACACAGACACCTCAGTCATGCTCATATACAGACACCCTCACACATGCTCTCACAGACACCTCAGTCATGCTCATATACAGACACCCTCACACATGCTCACACAGACACCTCAGTCATGCTCATATACAGACACCCTCACACATGCTCTCACAGACACCTCAGTGATGCTCATATACAGACACCCTCACACATGCTCATACACAGACACCTGACACTCAGACACATCCACATAAATACACACACACACTACATACAGATACACACAGTTATACATACCATTCACACAATTAACACACGTACATACACTTACACACACACATGCCACACATACATCAAAGAGACAAACCATACACACATGTATACTACCCGCAGACACACATTCATCTAAGAGATCCACTATACACACACAGACACCCACACACTCACACACAGGCACACTGTATATAAAGACTCACATACAACAGACACATGAACTCACATGTACACATGCGTACTCATGCATTCACATGCATACATACATATTTATAGACACACAAACACACACATACACACACCCCTCAAGTAAAGTCACTAAAACAAGAAAGGCTTCAGGCAATAGGCAGTTGAGTGATTCAAAGGGAACCCACATGATCTACAGCAGGAGAGTCAGGAGATGCTCTGCAGAGCAGGCTGTACTTGATAGAGTCTGAAAAGAACAAAATGCAACCTCAGGACTAAGATCAGTAATCCCAGAAGCACTCTTCCTTCTAGGGATGAACATGGGCCAGCTGTCCAGAAGTCATCTACAAAGGATCAGAACAGACTGAAAAATGCTCCAGATGAAATCCAGTGATACTTTATGATTAGAATTCATTCGGAGCAGTTGTGAGGAAAAATTCAATTCCTCTCTTCTCCCACTATTCAGCAATAATTTTTAAATAAATTTTAAAAACCTGTCTCTAAATAATACCTAAGCAGATCACGAACTACTTTACAATTCACAGACCTCACTAAAGAGGGAAATATCTCTAGGCAAAGAAACTTACAGAAATAATGGTGCCACGAAGCTAAGTTTCAATTTATAAGCAGAGAAAAAGCCATAAAGAACAATAAATGACAAAGGAAGAAATGAGCCAGACACCACATGTGAAAATGAATCATAAGGTTTTAGCTTTAACAAACGGTTAGTTCCTGATTGCAGTAAAAACAGTAATTTAAAGATTTTTTTCCCATTACAAAATGCCGAAGTGGGGAGAGCAGAAAACTGCCCATTGATTATTTTTTTCTGTGTATTTCTTTCTGAAATGACAATCGCATACTTGTTAGAGAATATTTACTGTGAAGTAATTAATAACTTATTAGGGAAGGAAAGAAGGGGGAGAGGACCCTTTCCTTCATTTGCTCTCTGCTTCAAGGACTTGACCTGCAGACAGACCTGTCGTCTTTCCTCCATTTGTCTGTCCCTCATCTGACTGTCCTCTGTCTGAACTTCTTACGTCTGTTTTGCCTCCATCTGACTTTTCTCCCATCAGACTCTGGTTCTGGTCCTTCCACCCTCTTCATGCCTCTCTAATCAGGGTCCCATTCCCAGCGCTCCACTGAAATGTCTCTTATGAAGAAAGTGACATGTCCCTCCCATGTCACTGAGTCCCTGAGCTCACCCTACCTGTCACACCAGCCATGGTGGACACATACAGTCACTAGCCATGCCCATATCTTCCCATGGCATCCAGGATACAGCGCTCTCTTTGTTTCCTATTTCGCTCGTCGCTCCTCTGCTATCTCTCTCTTGCTAACACCTTTCAGTGTCACGGTGTACCCAAGGCCTAGCTGTTATTTTCTTTAGCAGGCTCATTGTCTCAACTTTAAATACACCTGCAGACAGCTGGCTCCCATGTATTTCCTTTCAGAAACTCTATGTCTACCTCCTAGACCTCCTTATTGTTCTTAATACTTAGAAAATTATACTTTACATATATGGGCACATGGAATTCTCCCCCTCTTCCATTAGTACATAAGCAAAATGTGTGTTGTTCAGCTGACCAGAGAGCTTGGCTTTTCACATAAATGTATCTTAAAGAGACTAGTCAGTAGGAGCTCATAATAGGTTTTCAAATCAAAATTGCTTAATAAATGAACTTCTAGTCTCTTAGGAAGCTATTAACAGATCAGCCATGTGACTCGACTCCTTTACCTAAGAATCATACTGCATTCCTCCAACTTAAAGACACAGTGTTCCCAAGGAAGTGCTTAGTGACCAGGTTTTCAATCAATCCCTGTCACAGTCAATGGAAAAAGTAGAATCTCATCAGAAGTATCACAGAATCAAAAACAAAGCAAAAATGTGTCATTCATTCATGCACTTACCCATTGACCCATCCACTTAATAAAAGCGTGGGTAATTAATGTGCCAGGCTCAGGTCCTAGGGACAAGAGCAAAAGGCTTAGTTCTGACCTTTGCATGGGAGAAAGGCAAGGAAGTATACAAAGAGAGGGCAGCCTGATGTGGCTTTCATAAGGAGGAGTTGGGTCTATGAGATGAACCTCAAAGAGAGCCTGGGAGGGCCAGAGGTTGTCAGAACCATGGCCTTTTTTCTGTACTTTAAAGAAGTCAGCTAAAGGTCCAATTGGTGTAGAAGAAAGAAGAGTCATGTCCAGGAGAGGACAGGCACACTTGTCAGATGTGGGAACAGGAACTACAGGCAACTGTATGGGGCAGCCTGGAATCCAGGGTCTGTGTGGAGGAGGAAGGCTGTCTCTTACACTGCTTGCTTAGATTTAATTTTAGGATTAAGTGCTGGTCATTAAATATGCATACTCAAGCTTATTTTAGAAGCCTCTGTAGTAAGCAGTATGGTAAATGAAGCCTTGAAAAGGTATGCTATTTTAATTCAGGTTGTAAGAGTTTTGTGTTTTGTTTTTTTTAAAATGGTTAATGACTCGTAATTCTTGACCCAAATCACCTGGTACTATTGCTTTTATTTGCTATCACCTCCTCCATTGGACTCAAAACAGAGAAAGACAAGAGAATGACTTGGAGTAATTCTTCAACACACCCTGATTTTTCATCTTAGAGGAAGAGAAACAAAGAATAAATAAATGTCCAGGAAAGCCATATTGTCACCCTGTTCACAGGAGAGCCCTCCAGACATTTACCGATGCTAAAAGAAATACCTGCTTTCTTGGTGACAGCTCATAGATCTTACTCAGAGCACTAGACACTGAATAGCCACTTGTCACTAGAGTTTCGGTGATCCTGAATGGCAACACTGAAATCTTTCTTTGTCCTTTAAGTGAGGAGGAAGAATGATTACCTCCAACAACCATCTTGCTTTGCCTGGGCACAAAGGCTCTTTCTCCATTGTCTTGGTGCACAGCTGCCCGGTTAGCCAAGCCCTAGAGGGTAGTCAGGCAATGGAGACCCCAGTGGGCAACTGGAAAAAGAATCACAGTGGCTCTGTCTTCACAGATGGGTGAAGGTGGGCTCTTGGGTTTCATCTTTGAACCATGCTGACTTAGTGCTTGTTAAACAGTGATTTTTATCAGTACTAGTATTTATTCTAGAAGTTCCAAAAGGACAAACTAAAAACCAGGAACGAAAGGATTGTGAGGACAGCTATCGCATCCATTATAGATACCTCTTAAAAGGCAGCAGTTGAGATTTGAGAAGTTAGTTAGAATCAAAGTATAAAATATGCTATAAAAGTGCATGCTTCATGTGTATGTGCATGTACATGCACATTTTAGTAAGACTTGCAAAAAGAAAAAAATAACCCTGCCCACCTATTGAAGAAAATGGAGAAGGAAAATATAGGCGAAAGTGGGAGGGTGTCTTACATGGGTTTGTTTCAAAAATTCAGAAAGGGACATCTTGTGACCGTTAATGCTAAGTACCAATTCTAAAATATATTAAAAGGAAAATATCTTAGTTTAAATCCTTTTTACTCAACATTGAGGTTTTTTTTCCTCTGAAGTAAAGTTAAAAAATAAGAAAAGTTTCTCAAAGACTGTTTGACTCCACATTTAAGTGTCCTGGGAGGTGGGTGGGTAGGTAGGTGAACTTCTGGAGAAAAAAATAGAACTTATTATTTAGGTAGTAAAATGTTTGGGATTGGTTTTAAAGTCTGCTATGGTTTCCTTTAAAAATTAACTATTTTTAGTGTATAGAAGGGGTTTTTGTTGTTTTAATGGAGACAGAGTCTCACTACACACCTCTGCTCGTGCTATCCAGGCCAGGCTGGCCTTAGATCCACTCCGAGAGCTCCGTGCCTGTCTCTGCCTGCTGAGTGCTGGGATTAAATGTGTACAAAGGGCCTCTCCCCCTTTGCTTCTTTTCTAATGGAGGAGGAAGAGCAAGGAGAGAACACTGAATTGGTTCGTGCCTTTGTTTCCTAGGAACAGTAAATATAAAAACTGAATCAACCTAAACTAAATAACAAAATCTATGGCTATATATTCAACAGAATAACAGATTTTATATCTATTTACATAAAACAATAAAAAACTATGAGGACTTTGAGCATTTCTTATGGTTTCAAATAGCAAATCAGTTTAAAATGCAAAGCTTTGAAATGATTTCCTTGTATACACTTCAATATTTCATCTCTGATGAAAAAATAATCTTCCTGATGGTTCTCTGTAACACAATAATGATACCCAAAGGTGTCATTTTAAACAAATATATCATTTGATTTAAAAATAGATTGGAAGTACTAACACAATTAGCAAGTACATTAACTAGCTGGGAAACAGGGTCTCCTAAATAAAATAAGAAAACAAAAAAAGAACTAAATGGGAAAAAATTTTAAATGGGATTTTAAAAACAAACTTTACTTTCTCATGTTGGTTATAGTAAAGTCATAGTATCTGCATCAGAGGCTTACCATAAGGAGTAAACAAACTGTGTGTGTGTGTGTGTGTTTAATGAAAATGGTGCCTGAGTCCATACTAAATGATGCATTGAGATCTTCCAGATGTAAATAATATACAATATTGATACTCATTTTTATTACTGTCAACAAAAACTTATGTTACTAGATGACTCTGACTTCCCACTTGGGAAGACAAAGGGTATTGAGAGAATTGTCGTCTGAAAATTTTGGCTGCCGGACACCGACAGCCTTATTTCACTGAAGAAAGTATGAAAGATTTCTCAAATCAGGGGCAAGCAGCAGCCACGAGAGAAGGCTCAGTGTTCTGCAGTCACAAAGCAAGGATGACAGAAAGAAGGGAGGAATAAGATTTGTTCTGCATTTCCAGTGAGCTGGACCTGGATCCAGGGGAAGTTACAGACGGAAATAACTGCTCAGAAGCATACAATGACAGCTATTAGTTGAATATTCCTTCCTGTTTAGCACTGATGTTAGAGCCTTGCATCTACTGACACCTACACACACACACACACACACACACACACACACACACACACACACACACACACACAAGTGTTCTCACCATTCGGCCCCTATTTTCTCATTTAAAAAATAAGGGCCAAGACAGCATTCATCTCAGATAAAGGGTAAAATGATTACATTAAAAACTAGTCCCTAAAAAAACGCTGGATACACAGCACTTTATTATACTTTATATATAAAGATTATTTCATTTCTTGAGAAAAAATACTTCAATGTCAATAAACAAACTGTCTTGGCTTTTAGAAGTAGTATGATACAAATGATTATCAAGTGGAATTCAGGTGGAAGCTTGTCTCGTGGGGTTCTTTTCTAGCTAAATAAAATCATCTGTGAAAAAATATAGTCAGAGTATCACAGTGAGACCAAGTTCTCCATATACTTTGACAGATTATAGAGTTGTATCATGAACAGGAGGACAGTTCATCACTTTCCACTCCTCTGACCACCCCCAATGCCTCTTATTGATCTGCACTTTCCAAGGAATGATTGTGTCACAGTACACTTTAACTAGCATCTACTTGGCTAACTCACAAACCTGGTCAATTCAACTCATTTTGTGCCTATTCAGATGGGATTCAAAGTGGCCTGGCTAGCCTTCTGTTCATTCTTAAGCCTCTCCTCTACACATTCTCAGGTCATTAATCATTTAATTCATTCCTGACCCTGGCCTCAAATACCCTGTTCCTCATTAACTGGAAGACTGAAGGAAGCATATGCAAAGCTCACTTACTAATCTGATCATATATGTAGAGTCTTCCTCTACCTCCGTACCCCTAAACCACCACAGAGCAAACCAACGGCTGTGGGTGTTTTTGACTATCTTTACACTCTGGTTATAGAAGAAAACGTCAGTTCTAGTTCTGATTTCCAAGGGCAACTCTATTTTCTGGTACCCACTGAGGATTATAGCTTACATTGCCTTCCCTTATCTTATAGCAACTTCCTTTCTCTAATCTTTCTCTACCAATACAGAAAATACAGGGGGAAAACATTTTCAGTAAGTTCAGACTACCCTGTTTTCCTGCCAACTATCTCAAGTAGTCTCTTGAGGTAGGTTGTGTAATGGGTTGAACTAAATCACTGCGAATCTCTGGAAGGCAACCTGACCCAGGTCCTTCTGGAGGGCAAGTACTTTTAAGTATGCTTAAAGATCCCAGTACCCAGCAGCCTTGGGTTTGGTAACCATTGGATGTCTTTCATTCACAAATATATTTTAAACAGCCACAATAAAAAAAAAAAACCATACTGCAGAAGTTTATTAGATATGAGAAAATGGACCCTTAAGTGCTGTTAATTGCTTTAGGTCAAAGTTTATGAACTGACAACACTAATATCTTAAAAATGTGTTTTTGAAAGCTAATGTCCATGTGAGCTAAGGAGGAGTGGTTGAGGTTGCTATGGTGATGTAATTACCCATACAAACTCTTAGAGCCTGTGCTTTTTTAAAAGATTTACCACCCATAGAAAAGCAGCAGCTTAGGAAAATAAAGGTTTTCATACATTGCAGGAAAATAGCCTTGCAGATAAGAGTGAATAACAGGCATTTAAAAAACGGAAAGTGGGGGCTAGAGAGACAGATTGACGGTTAAAAGCACTGGTTGCTCTTCCAGAGGACCTGAGTTCAATTTCCAGCAACTTCATGGAAACACACAACTGTGTGTAACTCTTTATAGACTGGATCTGAGACCTTCTTCTGGTTTCCATGGGCACCAGGCACACACATGGTGCACAAATATACATGCAGGCAAACATAAATACATATAAATACTTTTTTAAAAAAGGAAAGCTAGTGAGGCTGGAACAAAAAAAAAACAAAAACAAAAAAAAAACCCACAAGAGAAGAGGCATTGGCCAATCCTTCAGAGCTCCCTGAGCCAGACCAATATATTTGGTGTACTTACAACACTACAAAACAAGCAATTCTAAGAGGGTAATACTCTAAGAAAATGAACAGATAGCAGATGGGAGTGAGTATGCTGAACCTGGATCTTGATGGCAGCAGAGATTGAAACCAGGAGTTAGATAAAAATCAATAGATTAAACATGGGGTAAAAGAAATGAAGAGAGCTGACAGGGCATATTGTTCCCCTGCATCTACACACACATATAAGAAATGTAGAGCAACACATCTTGCATAGTACACACCAACCTGTCAGCAGATGTTACCTGTAAGATGAGATAATGAAGTTTACATAGTAAATGGCAGATGTTTTTCAAAACTATATACATGTATACATTAGTTAAGTATTTTATAATCTATACACACACTGTTTTCAGTTAAAGTTCATGTGGAATTAAAAAGTAGGGGAAGGGCTGGTTAGGATGGCTCAGAGGGCAAACTCAGGCTCCTCCTGCCAAGTGGAACCAACAGTGGAAGGAGAAAAATCAATGCACACAAACTGCTTTCTGACTTCTTGTGTATATATAAATGTGTTACGCGCACACGCACGCACGCTCACACACTTAAAAAAAGCATTTGCTGAAATATTATTTGGGGGAGAAAGAACAAGTCTACCAAAAAGCAAGACAGGGCAACTTGCTAACAACCCTGATAACTTGAGTTTGATTCTCAGAATGGACTCCACAAATTGTTCGGACCATAGTGTGCACGCAGCACACACACACAAAAAGGTGCTAACATATAAGAATAGTCTATTTAAGGGTTATCAAAAAGCCAGTATCAGCAGCAGCTAGAGGGGATGAACACAGCCAAGTCATTAAAGACCTTACAGAACTAAACCATAAGGGCTATTAATAATAGATGTTTTTGAGTATGAAAGTGAAAAAGTCAAGTTTAAATATAAAGTTAAATATAATATATATATATATATATATATATATATATATATTATAATAAGATTACTTGGGTCCAAGGTGAAGACAAAGCCAAAAGGGAGGGAGACACAGAAAGGCAGATGACAAGGGGAGCTAGAACAGTCTGAGATACAGTTTAGAAAAGACTGACAGAACTTTCTGGTCACACAGTATTTAACAGGAAGAAGTCAGATGTGTCATGGCATCTAGTCAGGAAATGAGGCACCAATGATAGTAACCTGCACACACACATTAAATGTGGTAAATTTTGTTTTGAGGTTATTAAAATTCCTCTGGAACCAGGTCAAGGTACTCAACAGGAAACTGGATATATAGGTTTAAGCTGAGGAACAATCAGCATGTCAGCACAAATACACTATTACCCAGAAAGTGTTAAACATACAGACAAAATCTTACCCTTGATGTCATTTCACTGAAACTTGATGCAACTGTCAAGAGTTGACCAGTTCCATTTATTCTCATAATTGTAAAAATTCCATATAATTCTTAAAACCTGTAGGCAATGACTTTAAAAAGTAGGATTTTTTGTCATGGTCTTTCTTAAAGTATTATTTTTATTTTTTTTAAACCTCTTTCTTTTGGTCTGTTATTCATTCCATCTGTATGTCTGTCTGTCTTAACTATCTAGAACAGATGAAGTATTATAAAGTATAATATAAAAATCATTTACTATTTATCTTAATCATAAAAGAAAAGCACTCCATAATTCCACCTTTAAGAAAACCTAAGTGATGATTTACAGTTTCGACTCTCCATTGATCTCCTAAACACCATAGGTCTTTAAGTAACATTTTCAATGCTGCTAATGTAGCTCCAACCACAGAGATGTATCACACTGTCAGAAATCCAAATCAGAGGAACCTTGGTCTGTGTCCTAGCTTGGTGGGATGTGGGAAGTACCTGTTGACAAGGAGATAGCTGCTTCCTTCCTGAGCAAGGGAAAGGGCAACAGATGGGCAGAGCAGAAAAGCAGCCAAATGCTGCCCTGGCTTCTCATTGGCACAAATTTTAAGAATTAAGATGTGATTGGATAGTTTAAAGTCTATCAGTGATTGAGAGAATATCATCTGTCTGGGTGTTCTCCCAACATTCAATAGCAATCTCCATACATTTACATTTCACAAATGTAAGTATAGAGTGTTAGCAAGAGCCTTGCCTTCGCCTGTCTACAGTGAGCTAAGACTACAAGGCACTGTCTCACTGAATGTTCCTATTATACCCACGAGAATACACTTTCTGGTTAAAAATGTTGTCAAAAAGAGACTCTTCATTTTTGTAGTTATATTGGTGTGACTTACTAGTTACTATTAAAATTTCATTAGAAAATGTCTTAAAACGTTTACTTTTATATACTTAATTTTAAAATATTTGCTGCAAAATCTTATAATTTCTCCTTTTGTCATCTTCCCTCCCATCCACTTTTGTGCCCAGGACAATAAATATTCAAGGACTCCGGGGAAACTAGAAGACCAATGGATTGATATGAGTAACATTTCTCTTTAAAGCTGTAAGTAGGTAAGTTTTTCAATACATGAAAAACAGCAATCATTGAAAACATTAAAAATTAGTGTGCCATGAACTATGGAATTTTAAAACATCAGTTTACTAAACTGAAATTCAACATTTATATTTTCATCAGAACTTAATAATCCCATAAATAAATAGAGCTCTCAATTATTTAAAAAATCAAGGGATAACATATGTATTTAGACATATTAGCAGCGTAAAATGTATGCTTCAACACACTTATTGATAAAAAGTCCGAAAATATTACTACACTGAATTCAAGGGCGTTCGCAAGAACCTGACATAGAAATTCTCTAGAATAACATTTCAGGAATTTCCCAAAAAGGGGGTAAAGAGTCAAATAGGAAACAGCCTCAACTTAATCGACAAAGTTCAGTGCTTGTTCTAACTTGATTCTGTCTCTCCATTGGGAAGAGGGGGGGGGGAGTTCAAGACGGGTGAATCACTTCGACGAAAGTTCATCTACTGGAATAAAGGGGGAGGCTGCTTGAGCAGGCGACACAGGAGAGTCGGTGGTAGTGCTGACTTTCGCTGGTGAGTTACAGGAAGATCCCGCACTGCTGCTGTTTCCATCCAGGGTATCAGAAGATACACACACACCCGGGTCTGACAGCTGTGCAACGTCAGAAGACAGAATGTTGGTGATGCCCTGGAAAAATCTCTTTGGCTGATAATCAGTTTCCATTTCACATTTTCTTTTCAATGGTCCAAGAACACTTGGTCTGATGCAGTTGATGGGACTCTGGCTTCTCCGAGTAGTAAACCGGGTGGTTGGGCTGGGAATAGGGCTTGGAGGCAATCCGTTGCTACTCACAAAACTTTGCAAGGACGGTGAAAAACACTGCTTCCCAATTCCCCGGGTGGGAGACGGTGCTGGAGACACCGGAATGAAATCGATGCGCTTGGGGGAGGCGGATTTCTCCACGTCGTTGTCACTCAGGCTGAAACTTTCCTCCCAGGAGTGGCTTATCTGCATTGCGGTCTGCACCTCGCGCTCGTGGACCGTCTCTCGGTTGATCAGGTCCATGCCCTCCTCCTGTTTGATCTGGTGCAAGCGGCTGCTGTGCATGCGGACCGGAGAGGCCGGGAGCAGCAGGCCGTGGCGGCTAGAGAACGTCGTGCTGTTCCGTCTGGCGCTGGGCGCCTCGGCCTGGAAAACCGGCGAGGAGTCGCTGAGGCCGTGGATCAGGGGGGCGCTGTTAGACCTCCGCAGGCCCCCACCGCCCGGGCCACCGCCCTCCGCCGGGCTCGCGCCTGTGCCCGCTGGCAACTCCAGGTCCAGCTCCATCTTCTCCTGAGCCATGGTTCGGCAGGGAGGCGGGGGCGGTGCTCAGTCAGGGCCTTGAGACTCCCATTCCCCGCGGCCCAAGGCCGCCACCGCCTTCGACAATCTGTCAGCAGGCTCGCGCTCCTGCGCATGCGCGCCCCCTCGCGCAGGCGCCCGGACACGCCCGTTCTCGCGGGCGCCAGCTTAATGCGTCATTGCTGAGGCGCGGCGGCGGGGGAAGGGCGAGCTGTGGTTGGTCGACTCGTCTGTCCATTCCTTCTGCAAATAATCGCTGGGCGCGGGCTAGAGGCAAGGCTGGTTATAAAGGCCACGGCATTCAGAAGCTTATGTTTGTGAAGCAAGTGTGAGCTCAGAAAGACAGGCTCTTGGCGATGTAGGGCTTTATGATGGAGCATGGCCGAGTCTGGGTGGGTTGCCAGAGGGAAGGAACACAGCCTTCTGAGATCCAAAGGAGGCAACGGCGGCGCTCTGTAAAAGTGGCCTGGAAGCGGGAAGCCCCTGCTACCCAGCTAGGTGGCAGACGGGAACCAGAAGTGTTAGCCTGGTGGTGGACCAGAGCAACTTCTGATCTTTCTTGATAACAGTGAAAACTCCCAGCGTTCACAAGGAACAGCAGGAGTATACGGTAGCAGCCTAACTGTTCTCTGGCTGCGGCCTGGAGAATGTGACATAGGGTGATTAAAACCTTCAGGGAAAAGGCCAGAGAGGCAGGTAATTTACACTAAGACAGTTTGGAAGGAGCCAGGGAAACATTAGCAAACTTGAAGCTGATGAGAGGAAGAAGTTTTCTGACTTTTTAGTCATATTAGTGCCGCTAATGGTCTCTCAGTATGAGGATTAAATGACAGAGCAACACATTGAAACAGTAACAGGTTTCGGCTTGTGCAATTAATACAGGACTTTGTATCTCATTAAAAGCATGTTTGTATTTGTTCATTTATTCGCTCAAGTCTCCTATCCCTGGATACCTACTTACTGTGTGCGAGAAAGACATTAGTTTCTACTGGGTGGGAATGAAGGATGACAAAATAGGGGGCTTTGGTGGCAAGCCTTTTTGGGGTAACAGTAGGATGATGTGATAGAGCACTACTGATAGGGGCAAGTAAAGTGAGTTAAGTTGTAAATGACAATCCATGTGGACCACTGAGGGGTGAGTGCTCCAACCAATCAATGCTAAGGGCCAAGGCGTCCACTGGTCTGAGGAAGGGAGGAGGGAAGCGTGATGGGGACAATGACCTGAGAGGGCAAAGGACCCAGTATATCATCCTATGAGAAGCCACTGGGGAGTGTTAAGCAGGGGGGCAATAAGTTTGTGCTTTATTTGTATATTATTGTTTGAGATGGCATCTCACTATGTGTTTGAGCTCCAGTGATTATCTCAGCCCCAGAGCAGTAGGACTCAGGGCAGACAGCATCATACTAAGCATGGCTTATGCTTTAAACACTAGCCTGGCTAGCTGAAAGAGGGCAAAAGTAGAGGCCAAAAGATAGATTAGGAAGCTGCTGCACCGAGTGCTGGCTGGACTAAGGTGTGGCAGTAATGATAGGAAGAACTGAGAGAACTCTATATGATAAAGGGTTTCATCAGTAAGACTGGCCAATAGATTAAATTTAGGCATTCAAAGAAATAAGTAATCTAGATGGTAATATCACATAATAGGAAAGGTACATGAGGCAGAAGTTGAATTCAGTTTTGGTAGTGTTGAGTTGACTTTTAGATACAAATGTGGGTACTTTGAACTGAGTAGTTTTTTTCAAAGACCAGTGAAATTCAGCATTGCAGAGCTTTCCAAGTCTCCCATTTCCCACTTCATCTCAAATGGTCTTATTTAAAATGCCTACTAAATATGAGTCCTGAAGATAAAATAATGCTGAGTATTCATAATTGTTAATATGTTATATTTAATGTCATGACCCATTAAATCCTCAAAACAGCTTCATGGGATAAGAATTACCCAATTTTCAAGGGAAACCAGAGGTTAAGTAAGCAAACCCACAGAGAACCTGGCCTCTGTGAGCACAAGGCCTTAGCATGCTTACTGCTGCTTCTATGTGCAATGATGTTTCAAGACTCAAGTCATTTGCATATTGGTGGCAGTGTAAAGGCCTATATGGGACAGGATTTGAAAGACAGGTAGGATCTTAATGGATGACATATTATATATATAGAAGGAGCAGATGACTACAGCAGAGTGACCTTGACTAACAGATGAAGTAAGTACCTGGAGAAGAATAATGGGGTAAAGATGGAGTCAGAGAGTGGAGATTCGAATGCCTGGCAGAGGTATCTGTATTTAACTGGGAAGCAGTAGGGTACTGCTCAGATTTTGACAAGAAGAATGATATAATGAGAGCCATGCTTTAGGGTCTGACAGACTTTCAAGGATGAAGTGACAGTAAATAATGGCAGGTGGAACAAACCAATGCTTTTAATTGACTATTGCTCCCAGTCATTTTAGTACTCCAAAGTCCCATTTTTCTCCTTATTGAAGTTTAATAAATTAAATACTGATATGTAAATTAATGTTATAAGTTAGTGATATTGTTAGAAAGGTCAGTTGTCAAAAATCTCAAAAGGCCCAATTGCCAGTAACAGTGAAGAACAAAGGCCTGAATAGTATAAATCAAATTTATACTGTTCATGAGTTCCATGAGCGTGGTTCAGTTGTCTCTGTAGATTTCCTCATCATGATCTTGACATTCCCCCAACTCCCTCCCCCAAATAATCCCTCTAACCTCTCTTCAACTGGACTCCCAGAGCATGGCCTAGTGCTTGGTTATGGATCTCTGCATCTGCTTCCATCAATTACTGGATGGGGCCTGGGCAGTGAGATTAGGATTTATCCCAGCTGCATGAGCTGGCTTATGGAACCCATTACTTATGGTGAGATGCCTTGTTCAACCTTGATGTGGGGTGGGGGTTTGGTCCTGCCTCTACAGAATGTACCAGGCTTTGATAACTCCCCATGGGAGGCCTAACCCTTTTGAAGAAAGAGATGAGACAAGAGGGAAGACTGGGGGTGGGTGGGAGGGAAATCTGTGGTCAAAATGTATTTTAGAAATCTTTAAAAAAGGAAAAGAAAAAGAAAAACTGATATGCTGTTGGTTGGTGAGAATCAAGTGGATTGTGGGAGAATTTGATTAACTGAGACATAAGATGCTCTAAAAGCTGGGAGTAGCAGAAGATGTATTTGGGAGACACTTTTTTTGGGTGTGTGTGTGTGTGTGTGTGTGTGTGTGTGTGTGTGTGTGTGTATGGGAGGGTTATACTCAGAGGATAAAGAGGAAGGAGTCGAAAGTGACCAAGGTTCAGGAATGTCAGGAGGGGAGGGCTGCAAAGAATGGTACATTTTAACTTAAAACAGCAGAGAGAAAATGTTCATAAAATAGGAGCTAACACAAGACTCTTAGACATAAGATTTATTTTAAAATATTTATAGAAGATTACTAATTATTGCTAATGAGCTAGTCATTGCTTACACTTGTCTGATGTCCAGGTATTAATAGTAGTATTAAAGTACAGTGGTTATGATAATCCCACAAAACACCCATTCTTTTTTCTTTTTTTGACTTGAACATACCAGTTAGAGGTCTCAACTTGTTTTTAATTCCATGCTGTTCCCCTACAGTCCACTTTAGCCAATTTTCAAGATAATGATTTCTGAAATTTTGATTCAGTGATTTCTTACCCAGAATCCTTGGATTTTGTATATTCTTTTGAAAAAGGCTAAGATTGTTGCAATGCCCCATGGCTTCTCTGATGACTCGCTGCCCTCCTGCTGACCTCTCCTCTACACTTCCAACCCCAGAAGCCTCCTTGCCATGAATCCCATCTAGATACTGCCCCTCACTCTTAGATGACCTCCTCTAATGGACATTCACATCCTTTCCACCATCATACAAGGGCTACTTACTGACTGTTCTCTCTGACATTTCCTCAAAACAAAACAAAACAACAAAAACACTAGGATTTTCCTGTATTTGGCCTGCATTTCCAGGCCTCTCACTCTGTTTTTCTTTCCTCTGGAAGGATCACATGATCACATGATCTCAATATCCCTATCTCTATCTCACTCTAATCTCTATTCCTATGTCTGTGTTTTCTTGTCTCTTACCATCTAAAAATGTAAGTCCTTTATGAGAAAAACCAGATTTGTTCTGGGCGATATGCCCAGCATCCAAAGCATTGCCTGTCACAGACAATTCAGCATTTCTTGAGTCACTGTGTGAATGAATGATAAAGAATGAATGAATGAAATAATGTAAGTCTGTCCAAAAGGGAAGTGAAAGCTGTTATTTGGAAATCCAGCCTAACAGGCTTTTCTAGATCGATTGTAGGCACCTCTTTGAGAGAGAGTTCTTTTCCTAATTCTTTTCCAGGAATATTATTCTTAGTTACAATGCCCTCCAGCCCACAGGTAAGTGACTTGAAATGAACCACTATGTAACCTGATAAACTGAAGCCCTGCGGTTCCATCTCATTTCAGCCTTCTGCTGACACACACTTGACAGAATTAAAACACTCAGTGCTGACAATTCTAAGCAGAGTTTAATATATTGAGTTACTGCTTTCTCTCAAAGCAATCAAGAACAAATTAGAGAAAATCGAGGTCATAAAATGCAATTCAAACTGTGGCAAATGAGTTGTGTGAGAGGAAGGATCCAAGAGACCAAGCCCTAGTCAAACAGCCCTTCTGGTTTCACTCTATGAATTAAATGTTATGAGTGTACAATTGAAATTCATGGTCAATTCTACACCATAAACTAGACATCTCTTCAGTAAACTTTATTGTGAATAATATTGGATTTTTAAAAATTAAGAGTAGTGTGTTTTTTCATTCTGGTGGCATTTTTCACTGGTAAACTTTTGGGTATACGGCAAGACAAATTTCTATCTCCCAATATATACCAAATAAATGGAAAATGTAAACATGTATATGTTTATGAGCATAATCTGAGATAGGTAGCAAATATTTCAACATCCCACATTAACTGGTATCACTACTCTAAGGCAAAAGAAAGTTGTACTCTGAAAACACAGGTGTTTAGACATGTTTACTGGTGCATCAATTTAGGGAAAGATGTAGTTATAAAAACAAAGCCATCCCACCCTTTTATATACTGAAAACCCAAGAGAGATGTATGCTGAGTTCTACTAAAGGACATAAGTAACCCAAATTAGTCAAAACACTGGCTGTACTGTTTTGTTCTGAGCAGGAGGAGCACAGAGATGCCCCTACTCTGATCTGTGTGCTCAACACAAGATGTGCATATGTGAAGTAGACGTGTCAAATACAAATAGTTGAAATGTATAAGCTTCACTACGTATGGAACTGGATCTCAAAATGTTCATGTCAAAAAACAAAAAGACTGTAAACAGAGGAGGAAAGAACAGAACAGCAATTAGAGCACACTTCAGTGGGAAGAAAGATACTTGTGCAAACACTAACCTCAGTTCTGACTCTAAACTGGAGTGTTAAGTTTCCATCCCAGTGGCATGGTATGGGTGAAAGATCAGCTTCCTGTCCTTGAGAGCAGGCAGAAAGCAAACAGAAACACACCTCAGAGCTACCTACATTTGCCTGAGGCCTCAAGCACCCAGACGCCAGTGGCCTCACAAAACACTAAAAATTTGCTGGAACCATTTATACATCACCAAAAGAGCTAGGAGTAGGCCTTGGTCCTGCTCCCATAGTGACTCAGAGCGGCTACCTCTGAGAAAGCAGGAAGGAAAGAAGCCCACCTCACTATCTTTTACTTGTCTCCATGGCAAACGTCATGTATTGTGTTCCACCCAGCTTGGCTCTGCTGTCTTGGTGGTAACCCACAGTAAATTCATTATGGAGTGATTCAACTATCATCTAAACAGCTCAGAGGGGACTGTTAAAGCATATAATGGATATTAGTGTAGTGTCACAAATCTAGCTACCAAACACATGTAATAAAAGAGAATTATTAGTCTCACAAATCCACTGGCCACATCACACTACATTATTGAGAGGTCTATGGTATGTAGCTTTAAGGGACTAACTCTTATCCACCAACTATAAAGGTAGTAGCAAAAATAAGAAATTTACCAAGGGATATAGATCTTGAGATCCTTCTCAACTTTTCATGTTGAAAAAGTACAAAGCCAGAAAGGGAAGAAACTTACACTTAGCCCATGCCTTCAGCCAGGTTCATGTAAACAGATATGAGTAGTAGTTACTTTCTAATTTTTTTCAAGGCAGACTATCAGGAAAGAAATTAAGCTTAAAATTTGAAATGCTGGGGCTGGAGAGATGGCTCAGTGATTAAAAGCACTGACTGTTCTTACAGAGGATCCAGGTTCAATTCCCAGCACCCACATGGCAGCTCACAACTGTCTCTCACTCCACTTCTAGAGGATCCAAGACCTTCATGTAGACATGTATGCAGGCAGACCACCAATGCACATAAAAGAAAAATAAATAATTTTTTTAATTTCAAATTTCAAACAATTTTTTTTTAGTTTCTAAATTAAAACATTTTGAAATACTTTTTTTTAAAAAAAAGGGATAAGTGGGCATTACTACATTGTTTTTTCTTTTTTTGATTTATTATGTATGCAGTACAGATGCCATTATAGATGGTTGTGAGCCACCATGTGGTTGCTGAATTTGAACTCAGGCCCTCTGGAAGAACAGTCAGTGCTCTTAACCTCTGAGCCATCTCTCCAACCCTGAAATGCCTTTTTAGTCCCTACCCTTTATAACTTTTATATAGAATACAAAATCTTGTTCTCACATATTTCAACACTATAAGTAGCCATCTTTTTGGTGTCTTCTCTTTGGCATTGAACTTCTAGGTCATAATTCAAGATTATTAGCAATATTATTTTCTATAAGCATATACTTCTCTTTTTCTGTGTACTATCTTTTCCTTGTAAGATTCAATGCATTTGTCAAGAAGGGGGAAAAGATATGATCCCTTTCAAGCCATGTACAAAGTAAAAAGAACTGATAGAGTTTTACATAATGTATAAAGTTAATAAAATGAAAATTTCCAAAGTCTGAGAATCTACTTGCATGTATACTTGGGCCTTGCATATTATGGGTTTTCTGTGTAGTGGAGAAGCATTTGAAAGCAGAATCTAAGGAAGAAAGTTGTATGTCATGAAGGACTGTACCCTTGAAGGGGCGGTGAAACATCAATCTCTTGTTCCATGAACAGGATTCTTACATCATGCGCTCCCACTACAATAGGCTCCCTCCAAATACAAGACCAAATGAGTGAGGATTGAAGCCTTCAAAACTACTGAGGCCTCATTTGAGCATCTCCTCTTTTTAAGTTGATTACTTCAAGCCGTTTGTTATAGTAATGCAAAGCTAACACGTGGATATTTAAAATTTTTCTATTTAATCTCCATAAACTAGCCCTCAGCAGGACTGTAATCAAAGAAAGCACCAAACCTGAAATCAGATTATTATACTTTCAGCACTGTGGCTTTGCATCAACCCAGCAACTTCTTTAGGCTTTACTTTCCTCATTTGTGAAATGTGGGCACAGACCTTTTGTTGGAAGGATCAAATAATAGGGTGTCAATAATAGGCTTGTAGACAATAAAGTCCCACACAAATGGGGTTCTTTCTGTTACCATGCTCTGTGCCTTGATCACAGGATGATCCTGCTTTAGTCTTTCCCTACCCGAAGGGCTTCCTCTGTTTCCTTGCTCCCAGGCTGATTTATAGAAAGAGAGTCTCACTTCATCTTTCCTCAGACTAGCAATTTTAAAGCTGGGCCTTTTCTGTGACTTGGTAGGTATGAATCAAAAGATTCATATAACAACCAGTCAGAGGGTTTCTGAGAAGGAAAAAAAAAAATCAGCAAAAGCATGCTTTCACAATTTCCGCTCCAAGTCTGTGTGTCAGAAAAAAGATAGGTGGCACAGGGCTGAGGCTGTCCATCACTCAGAATGTGGCTGGATCATGAATACTGTTCTCCGCAGCCAGCCATTTGTTAATCCCCTGCAGCAATGCAACCTTCCCTGGTCATGCTGAACTTTTCAATTGGGATTAATCCCAGAGGCTTATTCTTATTTATTCTTTTAAAACCCTGCTTTGAATTACTACAGTCATGTCACCATCCTTCTCAGCACAGACACATTGCACAGGGATACACATATTTGGCTGTGCCTGACAAACAAGTTTAACTCAAGTCTGTGTGTGTGTGTGTGTGTGTGTGTGTGTAGTTAAGAGAAAAAGCTGGAGACCCCAGTGCCAATGGCTAATGCTACTTGAGACATGTCTTCGTCTCCAAGTAGCTGAAACCAATAGATGCTGAGGAGGAGGAAAATGTTCTAAAGAATTCTGAAGCTAATGTTGAAACCTAAAGCTTCCTCAGCACCACGTTTTAGAGATGCTTTTGGCTGAGAGGGTGACACAGCCATGAGGATCCTAGCCTCTGAGACACTTGTAGATAGAAAGATTTTATTACTGAGAAAGAAGAGAGATTCAGGTTTATAGTTGCCTTTGTATACAGCTGTGTTCTGAGCCTAACATAACACCAAATGCAATACAAAGCAGGAAGAACTAGATGCTCTGATGCCTTCTCTCCCATCCAAACTGTTAAACTGAATACATTTGAGATTTAGTCGGCTTGGCTTTTAAACCCATAGCTCAGTTTGTTAGCAGGAAATGGACTTTTATGACCCACAGAGTTTAGTCACCTCAATTTCCCACTTATTAGGATTTGGTAGGGATTTTTCCTCTTCACTTTCCTTTCAGCTCTTTTTATTAAATGACATTTTATTTTGTGCAGGTACATGTGTCCTGCAGAAGCGGAAATCTGAGCCACCTTGCAGGAGTTATTTTTCTCCTTCCACCCTGTGAGCTCTTGATGTCCAACTTCTGGCCTTTAGGTTTGGAGGCAGGCACCTTTGCCACAGACTTATCTCACTGGCCCTGCATTTCTTTAGAAAAAAAAAAAAAGAAAGAGAAAGAGGGGGAGGGAGGAGAGGAAGGAAGGAAAGAAAGAAAGAAACGAAGAAAAAGAAAAAACTTCTGCCCTTAAAATGAAACCAATTTTCTCCACTATGTCACTATTACACATAGCAAAGGTATCTGTTCCAGACAGCTTTTAAGTATCTTGGGAGCATTGCTCAGTCCCTTGCTAATCATTGCAGGGATCCCTATCTTCTTGTACAGATGCAGGAAATGAGACTTAGAAAGGGTCACTAAGTCATCTCAGCTGAGTAAGTGGCTAAGTGTTGAGTTCTAGGGCAGAATGTTAATCATCATTGGTCATCGACATTGTTCTTCTAACTTATTTTCTTGGCTCTCAAATTTTAAAAATATTAGGAGGCTTGACGTGTCCAACTGTAGGTGGAAGGTGAATGTTCCCAATTTGCAGAGGAACTTTGGGTGACTATCCAGGAAGCCAACTGTTTCTGTAATTCCTATAGTTTTAGAAGTTGCTTGCTTTACATTTCCTATTTACTCAGGTAAAATTATATCCTTCTCAAGTCTTGGAGTTGAAGACAAGATAGTGTAGAATATTCCTTTATACTGTGTGACTATATGTCACTGTGATTGGTTTAATAAAGAAGCTGACTGGCCAATAGCTGAGCAGGATATGGTCAGGCAGGAAAAGCTGACTAAAGAATGGAAAGAAGAAGGGCAGGGTCAGAGGGTTGCCAGGCAACAAAGACAGGAAACAGGAGGTACAAGATGAACACCGTGTGGCAAAATGTAGATTAATAGAAATGAGTTAATTTAAGTTTTAAGAGCTTCTTAGTAACAAGCCTGAGCTATTGGCGAGGGATTTATAATTAATAAGTTTCCATGTGGTTATTTGGAAATAACAGCTGAGACACAGAAAAACTCTGTCTACAAAAGACACCCAAACACCCAGCAAGGTAGATCCACATAAACCACAAGAAAGCTTAAAGGGGGGAAGGGGCCCAAACCCATGAAAACAGTCAAGTGAGGATTCTTGGTAACCACTTTTTCTCAGGTATGTGTTAAACTAACAACAAATAGATCCATGGCTCCTTTAAAAGTTGGATTCCGTGGCTCTGCTGGATGCTATTAAGTGAAGCTCTTTTAAGATGCCTTGCTATCAAACAGTTAAATGGAGTTGATGAGTCATGGGTGGCATACTACTAGGAGCAGCATGGATCCAGCAACTTCCCAGAGCTGGGATGGTAAACATGGCTCTGCCAATACCTATACCAAGAAGCTAAGCTCTCAGTAAAGGGGGAAAGGAGCCTCCAATCAGTTTAAGATTCATATCATGCTATCAAAAAATAATAAAGATACTTAGTAAAGACAAAACCAGATTGGAAAAAAAAAAAAAAACAAAAAAAAAAAAAACCAAAGCTCTAAATGGGTACAGTGTTTTAAAAAATATACATAGGCTTGGGAGAGAAAAGAAAAGGTATAGATGGTCATAAAAATATGTAGCCATAAAATAATAAAAGGAGTTAAATGCAAATAATAAAATCCTTAAAAGGAAGCAATATAAAAGAAAAAGCCACATAAAGATAGAAAATTCAGACAGTCTGGATCCTGTATGCTATTGTCTTGTCTTTAAATTTTTTGACTGCTAAGAGACACTGAATAATGAAAGACATGAGATTAAATCAACCTATATATTTAAAAAAAAATCTTGGCTTCAAAATGTAAGTAAAAAGATGTTGCTTTGGGGGAGAGGTTCTGCTTTTATTTCCACAGGAAATGAGAGGATGTGGATTTACTCCAGGTTAAAAATGATCATGTTTGATCATGGAAGATCTCCTAAAAATTGTGTCTACAGACAGAAAAACATTAACCTTTAAAAAGCATAAAATATGTAATATATTTTACCTATTCAAACATAAAACAAAAACGTCATCTTTAACTGACTTGTGCATATCACATACTTTTTTTTAGTTGTAATATATGCTAACTTTAAAAGTTTATGTATTTTCAGAACAATTATATCAAACTTAATGAAAATTAAGGGGCTGGAGAGATGGCTTAGAGGTTAAGAACCCTGACTGCTCTTCCAGAGGTCCTGAGTTCAATTCCTAGCAACCACATGGTGGCTCACAACTATGATGAGATCTGGTACCCTCTTCTGTACACTGTATGCATAATAAATAAATAAATATTTAAAAAAAAAAAAGAAAAAAAATGGCCCAGGTCATCCAGAATCTCAGGATGCCTCTGTTTCAGTCTCTTCAGGATTCTGTATCCAAAACAGCTTCAAGACCACTGGCTGAGATGACCCAACCCCAAAGTACTCCAGCTAAGTGAGTAGTGACAATTACCCTGGTTTTCTCAAGGCTTCCCCAAAATGCCAGTGGCCATACAATAGGATGCAGTCTATAGAATGATGCCCACAGTCCCAAAAGTTATGAATGTTTGTTACCATTTAAGGAGGGTTGGTTATAAGTTGTTATTGGTCATAGTAAAAAAAAAAAAAGAAAGAAAGAAAGCTAAAGAAAGGAGTTAAATTTAAAGCTCTTTCTAAAGGAAAAAAGAGATAGAATATAGGAATGATTTAAAAATGGTAGATTATTGAATCTACTTTAATTCAAAAAACAACTATCAATCTCAAAATATTTTACATTGGCATGAATTTTGGTTTATTGATACAAATTTAAAGTTAATTTTGTTATGCCATATGTATGTTTCTACTCCTGTTTAGGGTACTGTGTTTATATAGGCCATTAAAAAATGTAATGTATAATTAAGTAATACAGACTAAGAGTCATCTATTATAGTCAAACTTATAGGTAGTTTTTAAGGTCATAAATAGATATATTTAAATATATAGTTTTCAAACACATCAAAGACCTATAGAATATGGCATTAAAATTTTTAATAATGTATTTTTTTTAACAGTGAGACACATCTACTCCTGACAGCAACAATTTATTTCAAAGAAAATGATAGTTATCAAAAAACCTCTGCTTGGAGTTTGCTTTCTTTACAGCAAAAGCTAGCCATTTTGGCAAAAAAAAAAAAAAAAATTAAAAAAAAAACAAAACAACAAACTGCCCTCAATTGCTGACAGTATATTGTCCAAACAGGACCAGCAAGACACAAAAGAAAGCAACTGCCAAACTTTGCTAAGACAAGTTAAGACAATCCTTCAAAATTCCTGCTTCTCAAAAATGTCTTTGGGATATATTAGGCCTAGAGGGCCAAAACTGAATGACCAATGCTAAAGAATTTTAATTGACAGTCCAGGCAACCACATGTCACTGTCATTGGGTAGCATTTCACCCTTCTCTGGTCTTTGATGGAATTAAAAACTAAATAATGTAACTTAAAGTTTTCCTTAGTTATGATAAAAGAGAAATTAGATATAAAACTTTAGATTCACAAAGATAATGGTATTTTCTCTAAATCTGCCAAATACAAATGGACTAGATATTGCAACTTATTTAATAACTGTTTTGTTACATATAATTTTTACTATATTAAAGTTAAAACCTTCCTTTTTCAATCAGACAAAAAGGGGGAAACTGGAATACTTGTACACTGTGAAGAGGTATTGCTGTGTTTGATATAATAAAAAACCGAGTGGCCAATAGCTAGGCAGGAGGTACAGGCAGGACTTTCAGGCAGAGACAGCAGAAGCAGGAGATGAATCAGGGTGCACAAGATGCCATAGAGATGTGGAATGTGGCAGACACACAGAAAAAGGGGAGAGGTAAAAGACACGTGGGAGAATATAGATTAATAAAAACATGGGCTAATTTGAGTTATAAGAGCTAGTGGGATAAGCCTAAGCTAAGCCAAGCTTTCATAATTAATAATAAGTTTCTGTGCCATTTTTTTTTGTGAGCTGGCAGCCCAAAGAAAAATCCAACTAAATCTAACAACCCTTCTCATTAGAAGACATGGAGTTAGTGTAATTGTATGAGCCAAGAGATATTAACAAGCTCACAAAATTAAGAAATTAATATTCCCTACTCATCCCAAAGCAGTCATAAAAACTCCTGCAAAGGAGTAGAAACCAGAAGTCTCCCACCCAGATGCTTGTCAGCGAGTGAATCAGTGCTCGGAGGGAGTAAATGATTTCTCTAAAGTCAAAAGGGCATCCATTGCAGAGTGAGATGTTTCCTAGCCTTCGGGATTGTTCCCTAGTGTTCCCCCAATTCTTCTAGTTAAGTACACTTTCCTAGTGTTTGCTAAGCTTAGTATACCAAAGGCCCTCAAGTCTGTATCATTAGAGTAGGCAGACCGATCTCCAGACTACATCACCATCACCCCGACACTCCTGTCGACTTTTCCTTCTGAAAACAAGTTGTGTAAGAGTTTCTCCAGACAACTAAATCAAAACATACCCTTTAATTCTCCTTCATTCTCATCTTGACTCCCATAGGCTAGACCTCAGCAAGGTACAGGAAGGCTGCCTGTCTGCCTGCACACATGCACATTCTCCCTAAGGGAGGAGGCAGGCTACCATGAGGGCTGAGACTCTGTCAATGTCACAGCAGCCATGGACACTAGATACAACGGCGAGACTTGTTTTTTTAAAGAGTGAGCAAAAGGAAAGGCTCCTGTGAGTTCATTCAGAAGCAAGGGAAGGTTTCTGACCACTTTTCAAGGAGAGGCAAATTAGACAGGGATTCTGTGTACATCTATGAGAGCTGCTTGTCATGGACCAACAACGGAGATGTCGTCAGAAATGCTGAAGGAAGAGGCTTGTGACTTTGCTTTGGGGAGAGGCTGGAGACAGGGGAGCCTGATGATAGTGAGGGGGGAGCACGGGATAGAACAGGGTAGAGATTAGATGAAACAGTAAAATGGGTTAAATTTGAGGCACTTTACCAAATCCAAATTGAGAAGACCTTTTTGATTCTTTAAATTCCATATGGGTGCCAAGTAAGCACCTTTTCCTAGGTTCTCCGGGACCCATGGGAAAACAAGCACCATAGATCACATGAAATGTGACAAGGGACAGGGATTCCTTCAGCTTGCTCTTGCCTGAGAAGTGACTGTGGTAACAGACACATGGGTGAGACACAGTTGAGATCACTGGAACAGAGTGACTGAGAACCAACGGAGACGGAATGAAGGCATGTGACCGGTTATAAATATTTATTCGAAGCCCATTAAATAACCTTTGGTTTTACGTTCTCCAAACCTGTGAAAGATTTATTTCCCCTCTCTTTCTTGAGTTGGAACTCATAATGCTTTCAGAGTGCTGATTCTGCCTCATGACTTCCCTCACTGACAACATAAATACCTCTCCCTTTCTTTGGCAAAAATGAGGGGAAAAGCAATTAGCACCTCTGTTCTTCCAACATCTTCTAGACCTGGCCACAAGCTAGAAAGGGGACACAGCAGATGTGGTAGGAAAAACCTACTCCCAATCTTCATACTTAAATTGCTTTTAGAAAATATAATAAACTCGAGAGGCTCAATTAACCTTAATGATGTGTCAGAGAACAGACAGGCTTCCTCAGGCTAAAACTCTCTGCTCATGAAGAATTCGGAAGAATGAACACCAAGGATGGTGAAGACAAGGACTAGTTTCCCACAGAGGCCATTGTCATCCTTTTTTCTCATGAGACAGACAAGGTCTGACCATTAGCTGAAGCTGGCCTCACTTGTGATCTTTCTGCATTCCACGTGCTAGAATCATAGGTGTGAACCACCATACTCGCCTTATTTTAACCACAAATTAACATTTCCATTTAAAACCACGAAGGCCAAGCACTCATAATTTGCAGATAGTTTCCAGGTATTTTAACTCAAGTAGCCAAAATGCAAACTCTATTTATTTTTATTTAACCAAAATTTAAATTTTGGCGTGCATGTGTGCACATACAAGTGTATGTGTGTGAGAGAGAGAGTGGAAGGCAGAGGAAGGACACTGGGTGCCCTGCACCATCATTCTCTGACTGACCCCAGTCAGACGGAGTCTCTCACTGAACCTGGAGCTGTCCCCTCCCTGTCAGTTATGTTGGCGGGCCAGCAGGCCCCAGTGACCCTGATCCGCCTGTCTCTTCCTGGCCCCTCCAGCCCCTATTCCCAATGCTGTGGCTACTGGTGTATGCAGTGATGTAAGGGTTCTGGGGACCCAAATTCAGGTCTTCAAGCTGAGGCAGTAAGATCTCTTATCCACAGAGCCATCACCCCAACACCTTATGTTTAAACAAATTTTAATGTATTCAGGAATGCATATCAGATTATTTTCTGTTATTATAAAGTGATTCTATTTCTTTTGTGAAGTTAATTTTATTGACAAATTTACAAACAGTAAACAAATTCTTCCTAAGGATACAATTTGCTGGGGTTTTTCAAAGATGTAGCTTGTAACTATGGTCATAACTTAGTTACTGATTTTTAACAAAATGTTCTGGGCCTCTCTTAAAATGATCATATGGATCTTTCTATTTTAGTCCACTAGTATGCAGAAAGCCATCTCTGATATCAAGCCAAGCTCCACTCTTGTGATGGAATCAACTCCGACATTATATTTATTTAGGGTCTATTTGATGGCATATTGTTGAAAGGCTTTCCATCAATATTCGCAAAAAGATTGATTTGCAGTGCATATGTCTACACACACTATCCTTGTCAATTTCTGGTATTAGGATCATTTTTCCATATTAACAACACTTGAAAGTCTCTCTCAGTATGGTCAGACAAGGATTAAATGACACTGCATGCCTGGTGCTATAAATCTGGCTAAGAACTCATAGCATAGGACCAAAAGTGAAGCTACTATATTGATTTCCTAAGTGGACATAATATCAAAGCGCCCTATAGATTCTCAGATCTTTGTACAGCTCCAGTCATCAGAAAAGTGTGTGTGTGTGTGTGTGTGTGTGTGTGTGTGTGTGTGTGTGTGTCTGTGTGTTAACACAGTAACTCACACCTGGTCAAAGGGCAGGGAGAATAAGTGTCTGTGGGGTGCTTAGCCACAAGAATGACGTCGACATCACTTGCCTATCTCCCAAGGCCCAGGGACCATTGAGGAAGAGAGAGAATAAGTGTCAGAGGTGGGGTGGAGAGGGAGGGGAAAGGGCTGAAGTCAAACAGTGTCTTCTGGAGATTACAGGACCACTGCACCCAAGAACTCATATCAGCTGCGGCTGCCTGCACATGACCAGTACAAGACCAGTTAACATTCCTTCCAAGGTGGAACATGTAGGGGCTCAGAGACTCCGCTCCTCACTGAGGAAATATTGACAAGTGATGGCTTCCTAGAAAGGAGGAGCTGGGTTTTTTTTTTTTTAAGGGTGTGGCCCCTGGTAAATCAACTAAGCTTCAGGGGATGGCTCCACACCTGTCTATGAGTTTTCAGGTAGTGCAAATTGGACTAGGTGGGTTATTTAAAGGGAGGGCACAACACTGGGAGGGGCCAGGGAGTGAGAGTGGACCAGGAAGCAGTTAGAGGCTAGAGAGAATGAATATGATCAAAATATACTGTATTGTGTATGAAGTTCTCAAAAGTATTAATAGAAACATTATATTGAAAAAGGTGAAATAGTAATATGACCATTCACTGATTTTTGCGGGAAGGTTCTAGGAGTTTATTCCCATGTCTTAAAGACCTTTTCTATACGCACTAATACTGCCTACCTTAATATCAGCCTTGATGGTATTTATTGAATCATCTGGCTTTTACCTTTGGAGTTCAGAGGTTAGCTTTTGATAACTGTCTCACTTCCTTCGTGGCCACTGGTTGGTCACCTCTCTCTTCTGGGAGTCACTTTGATAAAGTAAATGTATCTACAAATACTGACCACTAACCATCTCCACAGTGTCTCACAAGGAAGCCCGCAGTGTCTTTGGTCACTTCTCTTCTTCGTGAAGGTCAGTAACCTGGGCCTTGAGCATGTTGGGTATGGCTCTATTCACTGAGCTGCACCCCCATCCTACTCTTTTATTAAAAATCATTTTTTAGGATAGCATACAAAGTAACGAGATTCATCATGTATGTGCCATGACACTTTGTTCTCAATTGTCTCCTGTCCCCTCCCTCCCCTGAATCCTCCCCTTCATTCTGGTTCTTTTCTGTTTCCAGTTAGTTCATCTTCCTGCATTTTTATCTCTTTCTATTAAAACATTTCCATTCTTGTTCAGTTTTATTCCTTCCAAGAGATTTTTGTTATTTTTACATGAGATAATCTGCCAACTTTTGCTTACAATATTCAGGATTTTTTGTTGTTGATGATCGCTTTGATGAGGTATATTGCACACTTATTATCCGGCCCATTAATAAGAAACTACTGCTCAGCTTAGGAAAGAATATACTCACAAACTCTTAAGCTCTGGCCCAAGATATTTAATTGGTTACAGGACAGTTGAGATTGCAAAAACATTAATGATGTAGTTCATGGTATGGTTCTCCCATCTTACAGTACAGGGTTCATCAGGTTGAGCATCCCCCAAACATGGGCTGAGATGCACTCCTCTGAACCACCACACAGGTCACGTATTTATAAGCTTTCCCCAACTGAGCCAAGTGTGCTGGGGACTGTCTACCATGCTTGTAGGCCACTAGCTGTTCTGACTAGTCCTCATCTAAGACTCCGCCATCACTCTTTCACATAGTATGAGCTTTATCAGCTTTGAAGTGATTCTGCTGCAGGGCTGGTGGTACCACACCATGGTGGCTCTGGCTATATCTGTTAATTATGCAAACATTTAAACACACACAGGAGGTAGCAGATGAAAATTAACAATAATCTCGTCACTCAGAAATAACTTCCTGTGGTATTGTCATGGAAACACTCTGGGTATCTGTCTATCTCTCCATGCCTGTCTGTTTTTATACATCCAATGCTCACTAACTTCCATATTTCATATTATCTACTGGGAAAATACTTTCTATATCAGCAGAGATTTATACCTTCCATTTCAATTTATATGAACTATGACTACACCATGGACTTCTTATAACATTGTATAATGGATGCCAACAAGCCTCACGTTCCTCCTTTACTAGCCTGAGACTACAAATACATATTTTGTTAACATTATTATACCATATTTTTCTGCAAACCTCATTTTTATATCACTTCAAGACATCCAATAGATAAAAGAACCACACTTTAATTATGTATTCGTGAAAACATATGATATTCCCAGCATTTGATATAATGATCACTACTAATCCAATTATTTCCTCAAACTAAATTTCTTAGTTCAGACCGTCAAGATCAGAGATAAGCATCCACAGCTTGGTGAAAATCCCTGAGAAAGCTGCCAGCAGCAGTGACATCCCAAAGAAGATATGGGAGTGTTTACTGTATTTACGTCAACCTTGGTACGCTCCCATTTTTCTGAGAATTAAGGATGAAAAGCAGTGCTTTTTTTTTTTGCTTTTTTTTTAACTTGTTCTTTTATTGTGCATTTTCAAACATTACTATTTTTCTAATGTGTTCACTGTTCCTTCCCATGAAGACAGCAAATCACTTTATAAGATTGCTTTATGGTCTATGTACAAGATAGCCCAAATAAATTACATCTATTTTTTAAAATGTTAGGTCCTATTTTGTTGCAGAATTACATAAAAAGAGTGCCTTGTACTTACTTTTAAAGACAGAGCTGGTCCTATTGCTTAGAGTTTTACTTTAAATTTACTCCCACACAGATAAAGGGGAACAACAATTTTTCTTCATGAGGCACCAATAAAGATACAGATTGAGTATGTTTTGTTATAGCACAGATTTGAGTATAACATCATCACACTTTCAACTCCTCAATACAGTGTAAGCATTTGATCAACATTTCATTAGAACACAATCTCATTTCCAGCTGCTCCAGGGAATGGACCATTACAGTGACGCCAAAGATAAGCTCTGTTTCATCACAATGCCAACATCTGTACTGCTAGAAGTATTCAAAACCAGAGCAGCTTTGCTCAGACCTTTCATTTTAAAACATTCATTTTGTTATGAACAATTGTGACTGATTTTCTATAGCGCAATACACGAGGAATATTCACTTTTTCATTTAAAAAAAGAGAGAGGAAAAAAACCAGTTAGGAACAAATGACCTTCAAGTGAATTCCAGATAATGAGCAGTGGCTGTAACATTCCATTAAAGCACATTTTAGTTGAAATGCTTAAAAACAATGCCCTGAATATCCCAAAGACGGTGTATTAGCATGGTCTTTCTTCCCTTTAAACAAGCCTAGTTTTATTTAAAAATGCATGCATCGTATTTTAAATCTTCAGCATTTTAATAAAAATTACTGAAGCAATCCTGGTGGTTATACTTTAAAGCATAAAATCAAACTTTCTGGCTATTTTTATGTTTATAGTTCAGAGACACACCAGGACCACAGCATAGCAGAAAGAACAAAAGTTCAGCTTTATCAACAGTAACTAGATGAAAGTCTTTGGATCTGCCAACATTATTGCTTTTTGTTTTGATAAACTATTGCTGAATTTATCTATCTTTATAACCTTTGTTTGAACATACAAGTAACATTCTAGTCTCAAATGGTAGTCACAAGCCAGTAATGGAAATATTTCTATTCCTAGAGCTAATGGGAAGATGCTCCAATTCTAGTGCCTTAAAAAACTGTTTACTATTATATAAATATAGCTACTTCACAAGACAAGGCTTTGTCTCCCAACTCAATAATTAAACCACAGGTCCCTAAACAATCATATAAAACTATAGTGTAAAAAAATAACAACTGGAACAACATCTTAGGACCTGACATGTTGGTATATATCTTTAATCCCAGCACTAAGGAGGCAAAGAATAAGCAGATCTCTCTCTCTCTCTCTCTCTCTCTCTCTCTCTCTCTCTCTCTCTCTCCTCTCCCTCCCTCCTTCTTTCTGTTTCTGTCTCCCTGTATATCTCTGTCTCTCAAATTTGAGGCTGTGTCCACAATTCCCTCAGTACATGATGCTTTAGCATACACCCCTGTTTCTCTACCTAAACTGCTAAATTGCCAAGGAAACCATTCACTTTGTTTCCTGTCTCTCTATCTCACTCCCTCCCCCATTCCATAGTGAGTTCCAGGCTAGCCAGATTAAGTAGGGAGACCCTGTCTCAAAAGCAAAACTAAACAAAAATAAGCTTAGCACATGCAAGCTGATACTTGGAAATGGAAAGATGTCTTACATAATTAGTAGACGAGTGAATTCACCCACAACGGTGGGCTTACCTGGCTTATTCCCAGAAACATGCCACAAATTAGCTTCCAAAAGCAAGGAACACGGGAATGCTATGGAGACCATCTCTTTTTGAATTGAAAATGAACCATAAATGTCTCCAGGAGCAGCAGCCAGCACACAGAATCACTAGGAAGCCACACCACACCCTGCCTGTTGAAGCAAGAGATGAAACAAAGGCAATGCTTACACTGGAAAAATAAAAAAAGGAGACAGTGGAAAAAGGCAGTATTCCCAAACAGAAGCCAGGCTAGCCATAAAGAGTGTCTGGCTGACATGAGGTAGGAGTGGCAATGATTCAAGGGGGCAACAACACCTGATTAGATCAGCCCTTGAGACTCTAACCCCTACAACTCACATCTCCCCTAAGAAGCCACCGAGTGGTACACACAGGCTCAAGGTTTATCAATGCCTGGGAAGGAATGAGGGATGTCTTTCCGTATGGTGTGAATATTATTTAGTATTGGCCTATGGTGGGCATCTTAGAAGTAGGCGGGGAAATTGGAGCATAGATAAGGGAAGAAGGACAGAATCAAAAGAGCTCAAGAATCAACATGTAAAATAACACAGGTAAGCCACTGGCCGCATGGCAAGACAGATTAATGGAAATGGGTTGAATTAAGATGCAAGAGCTAGCTAGTAATATGCCTGAGCCACAGGCCAAGCAGAATGTAAATTATCATTTGGTGGGGGAGGGGGCTGCAGGCCGGTACGGACCTTGGGGCTAAAACAGGCCAGAAACTTCATATTACAGGGAAGAAATCACATCAGTTTGCCTTAATCATTATAGATGATAATTCCATTTTGAGAATAAATGAATTAAAAATGGCACTTGTCTTCCTCAGTCTCTAATGGTTCTGTATCAACAAAACCACCAGGGTCTCACCAACTTTGCAAAAATTGATGACACAAAGTTTATAATTCTACAAAGTTTCTGTATGTTAAGAAAACAAACAAACAAAGAAACAATCCAAACAAACAAAACCTGTAACAACACTGTTATGTCAACACTCACCAGCATGGGCAATGTAGACTTTGCCTATTTCTTTTTAACCTTGCACAATATGATTATGATCATCCTTGTCAACAATACATGTTAACATGTACTGCCTGCTCTTATGTTAGGCCTTGCCTGAAACATTCTACTAAGGATAACAGGTCGAAAACACGAAACAACTGCTTTACTAAATGGGGATCAGGGAAAAGAAAAGTTCAATGTTCTGTGTGCCCCCCCCTCAGCCCCCACGGCCATATGAATCTCACACTTGGGTCCCAATGGCACACGGTGAGCTCTCTGCCTCTCTGAGTTTCCACATTCATGAATTTAACAAATTACAGAAGAAAAATATTTTTTAAAAGGCTGAGCCACGCTGAATAGCTTCTGCCTCGGGGCAGGCTTTAAAATTTCAGAAGCCCAAGGCATTGTCACTCTCTCTTCCTGTTCCAGATGGAGAACTCCCTGTTCTTCCTCCAGAACCATGTCTGCCTGCATGCAGCCATGCTTCCCACCATGGGGATAATGGACTAAATCTCTGAAACTATAAGCCAGCCCCAATTAAACGTTTTCCTTTTTAAGAGACGCTGCAACCCTGGTGTCTATTCACAGCCATAGAACCCCTCCAAGACAACAGCATTTCCATTGAACAGGGTATTGTATTTAACCTAGAGATGGTTTCAAATATCCAGGAGGATATAAGTGATTTACATGCAGTAACTGTGCTATTTGATGCTCAGATCCGTAACCATCTACTGATTTTGGTATCCTATAAGGATTCTGTAGACAATGCCTAAAGACACAATTTGAAGTTGTGTCCACAATTCTTGCAGTGCATGATGCCTTTGCATGCACCTATTTCTCTTCTAAGACTGCTGGATCTGCCAAGGAACCCATTCATTTTCTTTCTTCTTAGCCATCACTTGTGGATCCTTCAACACTTGGTTCAGGCAGTGCTTACCCTCCAAGAACCTTTTGTGGTACCCCAGCAGAAAAAGTTGGGTCCTCCTCCTCTGTTTCTGTCACCACACATCTCTAGTCACACAGAACACAAGAATTATGAACTGAGGTGTTAGTCTGTTCCTTCCTGAGCTGCAGGACTTCTCCTATAGCTGCCAGGGTAAGGCTTGTCAGTGGTAATTGATACAACTTATAGGGACCTCCATTTGCATAGACTAAGGAGTGATGCATCCCCACTTCACCAGTTACAGCATCAGTGTGTTCACCGCATTTAAAATCCTAGCACTGAGGAAGAGGCACTTGCTAGCATTTATAAGTGACTGAATGGCTCAGAAGAGATCTCTGTAAATATGACACAGAGCTTGGGAGCTGAGCATTCTTTTTCTCCAAATTACTTCATAAGAACTTTACATGGCACTGTCAACCTAAAGGCATGTATGAGTCTCGTTGCCCAGTTGAAATATATTCAGAAAATTGCCACTTCAGCTCCTTGGCTTCCTGTGTGTTTTCTCTAGATGTTAACAGTGAATTTCAAGATCTCTCTCTAGGCTTTTGATAATTACACAATTAATCAATAAATGGATGTGGCATTTCCACCAGAGACTTAAGTAATTATAGCAAGAAACCAGATATAAAAATCTACTCAAAAGAGTGGACTGGAATGCAAATGAAGACAGTCCAATTTTTCTATTTTAATGAGCATATTCACAAGGACATTATGATTTTATATTCAGAAAAGCAGCATTGCACAACTTTCAACCACCTGCTTATCAGAGAGGGGAAAAAAACTGTCTCCTGAACCCTGGAAAACATTTAAGGTATCTTTTATTAGAAGTTAAAAAAAATTTAGATGAGGCAACACACCCCTGCTCCTTTATAAGGACACAGGTTCTGTCTTTCCACATGCAGGAAAGCAGTCCTGAGTTTAAGCAAAAGCATGTTACCAGCTAGAAAAGAAGCAGCTAGAAGGCTGGAGAGATGGCTCAGCAGTGAAGAGCACTTACTCCTTTTGCAGAAGACCCAAGTTCCACTCCCACATTAGTGGCTCACAACTGTCCATAGCTCCAGGATGCTCTGGTCTCCAAAGGACACCTGCACTTGTGTGCACATATTCTGACACAGATACACAAAAAAACACATAATTTAAAATAAATCTTTTTTTAAAAAAAAATGACAAATAGCTAGAGATTAGGGAGGCTCCATTGAAGAGAAAGTCTTTAGCTATCCTAGAATGCTATTTTCTTCCATTGACTCTAGCTAAATAACATAGAATAAGAAAAGAGAATAGATAAAAAAAAAAAACATCAGTTCAGAAATGACGGTCTTATGCAGAACAGCAGTATGAAGGGTGGATATCTGGCTGACCTAAAATAAGACTATCCTTGATTATCCCACAGACTGGAAGAAGTGTGAGGCTTCTTTAAATGGAACAGGAAGGCCTGAGAGTCAGTATTCCAGTGGTACAAGTGCAGAGTTCTCAACTGGTTATGGCTAGCTTTGAAGAGGAAAGGAGGTTCTGAGCCTTCTTTCTACAATCTACGAAAGCCAAGAAGACAGATTCTTACCAAAGACTCCTGAAGATAGGCAGGCCTGTTTAATTCTTAAATTTATATAAGTGAGACCAGTTATATAAGTGAATTCTTATATTCAGAATTACAGGACAAAGTGTTGTGGCTGTCAGCTTGACACCAATCTAGATTGGTGTGTGGCTAGATCTGTCAGGCATTTTCCTAATTGGCAGTTGATAGAGTAGAGCACAGTCCACTGGGGGCAGTGCCATAACTAGGCAGGTGAGCTTGGGAAAAAGAGAAGCAAGCCTCCATGCTCTGCTTCAGCTCCTGCCTCCACGTTCCTGCTCTGAGCTCTTGGCCTGGCTTTCCCTGGCTGAGCCAAATCAACCCTTCTCTCACTAAACTGGTTTTGGTCAGTGTTTTATCACAGCAACAGAGAGCCAAAATAGGGCAGAACCACTCCATAGCAGAAATAAGAAACAAATATTGGAAATTTCACTTTAAAAGAGAACATCTTGGGGCTGGAGAGATGGCTCAGAGGTTAAGAGCACTGACTGTTCTTCCAAAGGTCCTGAGTTCAATTCCCAGCAAAACCACATGGTGGCTCACAACCATCTATGATGAGGTCTGGTGCCCTCTTCTGTAAAACTGTATGCATAATAAATAAATAAATCTTTTAAAAAAAAAAAAAAAAAAAAAAAAAAAAAAAAAAAAAAAAAAAAAAAAAAAAAAAAAAAAAAAAAAAAAAAAAAAAAAAAA
>PVIH01018531.1:0-38188 GCA_004025045.1 Sigmodon hispidus
TTCATTTGTCATTTAGGGCACCACGCTGTCTCTTAGACACTGTCTCTTCATATCACATGTGTTCATTTGTCATTTAGGGCACCACGCTGTCTCTTAGACACTGTCTCTTCATATCACATGTGTTCATTTGTCATTTAGGGCACCACGCTGTCTCTTAGACACTGTCTCTTCATATCATATGTGTTCATTTGTCATTTAGGGCACCACGCTGTCTCTTAGACACTGTCTCTTCATATCATATGTGTTCATTTGTCATTTAGGGCACCACGCTGTCTCTTAGACACTGTCTCTTCATATCACATGTGTTCATTTGTCATTTAGGGCACCACGCTGTCTCTTAGACACTGTCTCTTCATATCATATGTGTTCATTTGTCATGTTGTTTCTGGGTTTGGGATTTGTTTGTTTTTTGGTTTTTGGTTTTTTTTTGAAAGGAGAAATTAAATAGTTAAAATATGCCGGAAGAACATTTAGCAGTCTCATTTTTTATGTGTACACCATTTAGAGTCATTTGGACAAATGGAAAAAAATATTTGAAGAGTGCTAATTAACAGGGGCTTGTCACCACCTCTCCGCAGCTGGTAGGAGAGAGGACGGTCTGTTTGGGCAGTTTCCTCATTCCTCCTTACCCTTCTGCCCACATTCAAACTAGAAGAAAAATGCCATGACAAAGGAGAGGTCAGTTTCCCCTCTAACAGGAGACCCAAGCTGTGATCCACTTTCTGTGGTTGTCTGGGGGAAGGCTCACAAGCCCACTCTGCAGCTTGGAGGACAGTCCCAGGTGGATTGATTAATTTTGCGTGCATTTGCAAAGTATCTTTTCCTCTCCCTCTCTAGCTCTGTGGCCTTCTCACACTGCAGTCATATGACGTTACTCCAGAAGCCGTTTGAATCTGTCCTTAATATTTGCTCCCTAAAGCAGTTCTTAACTAACGAGGAGCACCAGGCTCAAGGTCACACATGTGGCTTAGGTGCTTATGCAAGTTAGTCTCAGTGACCAACTTACATTTTATTTATACCTAGTCTGTCTTGCTGCTCTTTGTAGTGGGGAAAGGGGTAAAAGGAAGCCAGGTGTAGTGGGATGTACTTGTCAGGCCAGCTGGTTGGGAAGCTGAGGCAGAGGGTGACTTTGACCTGAGTTTCTGATCAGCCTGTGAAAGGTAGGAGACACCCCCCCCCGTGTCTGTCTCTCTCTCTCTCTCTCTCTCTCTCTCTCTCTCTCTCTCTCTCTCTCTCTCTCTCTCTCTTTATAGATTCATTTATTGCATATACTGTCTTCTGCATGCATGCATGCCTGCACTACAGGCCAGAAGAGGGCACCAGACCACACTGTAGATGGTTCTGACCTTCCATGTGGTTGCTGGAAAATTAACTCAGGACCTCAGGGAGAACAGCCCTGTGTTCTTAACCTCTTAGCCACCTCTCCAGCCCAGAGATTCCCAACTCTTAAAACAAAAGGACAACAATCAGTGGAGAAAGCTTCCTTGCATAGCCTAGCTGGCCTGGCACTCTCTATGTAGCCTCCCCAGTGCTGGGATTATTGGCTTGTGCCACCACACCAAGCTATGATGTAATATTTCTGTTTTCTTAAATTAGATTTCTGTACTAGTGGCTTCACATGTGCATGTGAGTGCATGTACACATTTGTGCACATGCATTTAGAAGTTCAGTTACTATTCACCTTGTTCTTTGACAGAGAGTTTCCAGAAGCACTGTGAATTCTCTGCCTGTTCCTCTGCAGTCCTGGGGATACAAGTGTGCTCCATTACACTGACTATCTGATTTATATGGGTTTTACTAGACTAAACTACCTCTTTAGGCTGATTTCTGAGATTTTTAACCATTTATTTATTTCCTTTTAGCTAGACCTAGAAGTTCTGTGAATAGCACTTCAGATGCAAAAGGCAATGGAGGTACCTTCAATGGAGGTAGTATGCCTTGAACCCTAACACCCTGACAGGCAAGTCAGAACTGAGCATGTCCTCTAGGCTACCAACTCATCCTGCTCTGAACCTGCACAATAGTCACAGTACCCCACAAGAAGAAACTAGCAATCTTAAATGGGTTTGATTGCATATGTAAACAGACAAAAACACTCAATAAATCAATAAGAACCTATATAGGTATGATTTTTGTCCAAGAAATTGTAATATATACAAGTATGTTATATATATAATTGTTAGCTGGAAGTTAAATGAGTGTCAAATACTTTGACACTAATTGGCACTGTATTGCTGTTTATTCCACCACATCAGGCATTTATAGCCCTACCAGTGCTAATGTTTTTACCTACCATGTATAAAGTTCTGGTCTTGGGACTGGTAAGATGGATAAATGATAAATGTGCTTGACACCAAACCTGATGACATGATTTATATCCCCAGAACCCACATAGCAGACGGAAAGAACAGATTTGTTCTCTAACGTATGTACATTCACACACCCACACCATATATGGGATATGATGTTTTTTCAAAAATGTAAAGACCTAGAGTGATGACTCGGCAGTTAAGAGCACTTGTTGCTCTTGCAGAGGGCAAGAGTTCTGTCCCCAGCACCACATGGCAGCTCATAACCACATGTAATTCCTGCCCCAGGGTCCCCGATTACCATGACCACAGCAACTCAGTTTAGTGCATTATCATCATGGAGAGAAGCAGGTAGACATGGTGCTAGAAAAGGAACTGAAAACGCTTACATTTTGGTTTACAGTCAACAGGAAGTTGTCTCTATCACTGAACATGGCTTGAGCACATATGAGGTCTCAAAGCCCACTTCCACAGTGACTCACTTCCTTCAACAAGACCACACCCATTCTAACAAGGCCACAAGTAGTCATACACATGATTTTTTAAAAAGTAAATATTTGTCTGAGACAGGATCTCACTATGTAGATCTGGTTGTCCACAAGCTCATAGAGATCCTCCTGCCTCTGCTCCTGAATACTGGGATTAAAGGCATGGGACACTATATTTGGCTAAAGTAATTTTTTTTTTAATTTTGGTTTCTGTGTTTGCTGAACTTTGGGGAATAAGGATTGTTCTGTAAGGTATGGATAGTCTTATTAGGGCTATGAATACAATGAAAAGAAGATATTTGAAGCAAAAACATAAGTTTGACTTAAAATTGTTTTGAAAATGCTTATCAGAGACATATATATGTATAGAAATGTAAAGTATATACACTTTTTAGCAGAAAAAGGTAACACAATACTAATATGTAACTTTCTAATTGAACTCACAGAATTTTTTAATTCTTTAGAACTGGTAATATAGCTCAATGGTAAGAGTGTTTGCTAGCATTCTCTATTACTGCCAAAAATAAGAATTTTTTAGTTATTTAGAGGGAATTGTTAAACATTTTTGGATTATCAATATGTACTGCTTGGTGTTAAACTATTGCATTATTACAAACATTTTAATCATGCCTATTGTGTGTGTATTTGTACACCGTTGTGCTTGTGTGGGACTTGGAGGACAACTTCTTGCAGGAGTCAATTCTCTTTTTAAACCTTGTGGGTCACGGGATTGAACTCGAGCCAGTCTTGGCAGCAAGTGCTTTTACCAGCTAAGCCATCTCAAAATCCTTAAAACATATCTTTATTTTCAGTCTATTTGTTTGGCAGATGTTTGAGACAGAGTTGCCATCTATCTCAGGCTGATTGGTCTCAAACTTTAAACTGCTCTATAGGTAAAAATGGCCTTACAGTTCTGATCCTCCTGTTTCTACTTCCCTGTGGGCTGGCATTACAGGCATGCATCACCATACACTTTATACTGTGCTGGAGTGTGAACCCAGGGCTTCATGCATGCTAGGCAAGCACTCTACAGCTGAGCTACATCCCTGGGCCAACTTGTTTACTGTTTTAATGCTGTAGGATCGTGTCAGTAAGACGATCTCAATAGCATGCCACCAGGAAGAACTATGTAGAGAAGTAAAAGTTGCTTTCCTCATTTTTAGGTGTGTGGTTTTTAATAACAGAGGAGTGGCAGGAGAGAATCTCTTGGTAAGTAAATTGAAATCATAAGCTTCAATTTGAAAAGTAATCATTTCCTGTTTTATAATGAAAAGCATATTACTTTATTGAAACTAATTTTGCAGTTAATATAATATCATAGGAGGAAAATCTCTCTGGCCCAAATTAGTATACTTTATATTTTTTTTTATTTTCCTATGTGTGTATGTGTTATTATGTGTATCAGATATCCTGCCGCTAGAACTATATGCAGTTGTGAGCCATTTTATGAGTTCTAGGAACTAAACTTGGGTCCTCTAGAAGAACAGAAAGTGCTCTGAACCACTGAGCCATCTCTCCAACCACCAATATTCTAATTTTTTATAACAACTTTTATAATCACTATATTGTAACACCAGTATATATTAATGTATATCATTTTGTTTTGCTTTGTTTTGCTCTGGTTTAGTTGTTTTGTGTTTCCTTGTTTTTTTGAGACAGGGTTTCTCTGTGTAGCCCTGGCTGTCCTAGAACTTACTTTGTAGACCAGGCTGGCCTCAAACTCTGAGATCTATCTGTCTCTGCCTCATGAGTGCTGAGATTAAGGGTGTGCACTGCTACCACCTAGCTATCATTTTTAATGCAAAATACATCTTCTTTATTTACTAACCAATATAGTCTGGAGATAAAGCTAAGTGGTTAAAGTTCTTGCCTAGCATGTGTGAAGTCCTAAGTTCAATCCCACTACCACATGAGGCTAGAGAGGATCTTACTTACTGTTCTAATGCTATGAACATGAGACAGAGACCATGACCAGTACAATTTATAAAAGAAGATCATTTAATTGAAGCCTTGCTAACTGTTTCATAGGGTGAGTACATGACTATTACAGTAGGGGTCATTGCAGAAGGCAGACATCAGGAACTCTGAGAGCTTTGGATCCACAAGCAGCAGGCAGAAAAAGAAAGACTGGGCCTGGTGATACACCTCCTCCAACAAGGCCATACCTGCAAATTGTTCCCAAAACTAGATACAAAGCATTCAAACCTATGAGTCAAAGGGAGCCATTCTTAGACAAACCAGCCCAAACAATAAAAAATAGTATAGTGATACTTGTTTTTCTGTTATGAAAAGACATTTAGGAAGGCAATGATAGTGCACAACTGTAATCCCAGCACTCGAGAGGCAGAGGCAGGTAGATCTCTGTGAGTCTGAGGCCAGCCTGGTCTACAGAACAAAATAAAAAAGAAAAGAGATTTGGTTTTGTCATGACACAGACTGGCTTTGTGTTATATGCATACATGAAAGGCTTTACAAAGAAAGTAATATTACTTAAATCATTGTAAATTTAAACCATGTTTTTCCCCCTGACTCCTAGTTAGTTTGTACTAAGATAGAAGTTCTTCCCCATCATTGCTGCATTTGCTAACTAAATGTGTAATGAGAATCAGGCATGGTGACGTGATGTGCTGCACCTCTCTTCCCAGCTACTAGGGAGGCCAAAGTAGGAGAATCACTAGAACTCAGGAATTCAAGACAACTTTGCAACACAGTGAGACCTCATCCACAGAACAACCAAAAAACAAAACAAAAACCTGTGAACCATGATGTAAAATATTACGTGTACTGCAAGAGTTAATCTTGTTGTCATCTTATCTGATGGAAATGTACCTATGAAATTAGTGACACACACTTTTGAGTGTTTGTGTGAAGACAGTTCTAGAGAAATTAACTGAGAGTGAAAGACTTGCTTGGCATAAAGGTCCATTCCATTGACTATGGGGAAAGGGAGAAAGTCAATCAGTCTGAATTTCTCTCTCTCCTTATCTCTCTCCCATGCCCTTTCCCACTCATTCCCTCTATCTTCCCTGACCAACATAATAGAGTCTCTACCATACTCCTTTCATGACAGATTGAAGCTACTGGAACTAAGCAATATAAATTATTCATTCTTTAAATTGTTTTCTTAGATGTTTTGTTAGAATAATAGAAAAAAACCAAACATACTAATTCAGAAATTTAGTACCAGAGTGGGATGGTTGCTGTGACAAAATCTTACTACTTGGTTGTTAAGCCTTAAAATCAGTTTTCAGATGTGGAAAGCCTAGGATGGTGTAGTCTCAGTATCAGTGGGTGATTCTGGTAGGGGCTCAGATGACTCAAATGTGGATAGAAATGTGGCTAGGACAGACTGCTGGGAATTTTAGATGGAAACAAGGACTCTATTGGAAATTATGTTATGTTCTGTCAATGAACTTAGCCTATTGCTAAATATCTCCTTTTGTGTCAAAAATAAAAAAGAAATTTATAACTAATATGAGAAAAAACTATATATAGTAGACACAATAATTGTATGCAATATATACAAGCAATAATTACTTCAGTAATATCCAGTCTAGGAACAACTGACAAATTTAAAGAAAATATTCCATTATTTATCCTGTTTTGGTGAGTCCAAAGAATTGTACCTAATTTACTTTCTATCTAATTTGTATTACTAACTGAAAACTATCTTTTGATATCTCTCAAACTTATACACTTTAACCTTTTAATGAGTTTCTTTTCTAAAAGTGTCACTAGAAAACTAAAACTATCTCATCCTCAACTCCCTCAGAGACCCAAGAAGGAAATAATCTTAACTAAGTAAACAGGACATGCAAGCAAGCGACTTCCAAAATATGTGAAAAATGAAACAGCTGCCTGCCTGGACAGTAGTCGCTCAATGTTTCTCTGTAATGTTGGAGCATCCATCTTTTGCCTATAGGCCTAGCATATGTGACAGACTTCTCTGTGGCAAGATATTCTTAAAGACCTTCTACTTTGCCCTAGCAAGGTTCAGCAATTCTTTTGTGTGTGTCCTGCTTGTCCATTTTGGACATCATACTGTCAATAGTCAAGGCAAGGGCACTTTCTTTCCCAGTAGCTAACTTTTGCCACAGAGAAAGTCACCTCCATATGGAGCTTCTTCAATGCTCATCATCTTCTCTGAAGTAAATTGGTGCTGCCAGGAGCAGACATCTTATTGTCATAAAAATAAGAATCTATGTTATTAAAATATCTTAAATGCCATATTCTGTAGATCTATGAAGTGTTTGAATATGGCTTATCTAAAATATATTTCTGACCTTGAAAACATATCTAATATGACTATAAGTTTGAATGTAATGTCTAACTGCTAACTTGTATTTTTTTATGTCCTAAGTAGTTGTTGGTAATAATAACTTTCAAGGACTAGCAATTTGTATTACATTGTTAGATGACCTCCATAGGTACAATACCTTGAACAAGCATACAAATATATGTACAAAATCAATCTCAACTTTGTATTATTGTGCACAATTTTTTTTTAAAAAAACTTTATTTTATTTATTTATTTGCCTTGGTGTTGCCTGGAACTGGAACTACAGACAGTTGTTAGTTGCCATGTGGGTGCTGGGAATTGAACCCGGGTCCTCTGGAAGAGCAGACAGTGCTCTTAACCGCTGAGCCATCTCTCCAGCCCCCTATTGTGCACAATTTGTGTACAATATACAAAAATCCAATCCAGTGTAAAATATTTTAAACTAGTAATTGCTTTTTAAAACTAAATTCAATAATCTACCCTTATATCCTATCATTTCTGTTTTTTTATCATATCTTTTTTTCAAACAAGAACCCTGAATCTATTCTCTTGTTCAGCTTTTTTCCTAACCATAACCAATAACAATTTGTAACCAATTACCCTAAACAATGGCAGTCATCGATAATCCATTGAAAGACCAAAAACCACCCACCCCACTTCTTGGGAATGTGAACACTCTGTTCTTAAATTTTCTTCCTGTGACAGCATCTTTAGGGGATCCTGAAAAGAAAAGTTTTGTTAATTGTCAGGTCCTGAAATGTTTAGCTGTATCATTTGTTATCCAGTCTCTGAATATAACAGGAAAATGCATGGCTTGTCTCAGGTCCTGACTAGAGTAGTCTGAAAGATGGTTCGTCTCAGCTAGCCTCAAAATTGTCCTGATCATTTTGTAGTCCAAATCTGATCTTTGGTTGGTGTTTGTCAGCCTGGTGGTTTTGTGAAATCATCATTGTGGGGCCCCATCTTCTTTTTGGATATTTCAAAGGTCTTAATTAGGCATTGTCATGGATCACTGCAGAAAACTGTTATGAGACTCAAACCCTAGATAAAGCCTTTTTCTAGAATTAATTATCTCATGACAAAAAGTTTAAAATAGGGGCTGGAGAGATGGCTCAGTGGTTAAGAGCACCGTCTGCTCTTCCAGAGGACCCGGGTTCGATTCCCAGCACCCACATGGCAGCTCATAACTGTCTGTAGTTCCAGTTCCAGGCAAACACCAAGATAAATAAATAAATAATAAATAAAGTTTAAAAAAAAGTTTAAAATATATATATATAATCTTATAAATTTTAATAGGATTAGTAACAATAGGATAGCCTCTTACTTTTATTCTTCTGTCTCATATCAGGGGGCTCCTCTAATACAGAGATTTTGCATTTTCCTTGAAAAAGCCTGCTTAGGTTTAGAGAAGGAGAGAGCCACACTCCAACTCCAAAGCCAGTTTTAATTTATAATTGAACTGGGACTTTAACTTTTCTCATAAATAGAGAGATATAGATGTTAGGCAGTGAGATTTTTATCCTGTAGAGTGTATTGGTACCAAGAGGTCCGATATTCCTTTGCTTATAAATTTTTTCTGGATAGCCTTCCCTTCTGTTTTAGATGTCTAGATGTCCAAGGTCTTTAGACTTCTTGAAAATGGATATTTTTAGTTTCTATACAGACAAAACAAAACTTTGCCTCAATCCTTGCTTGGTGAGTTTGTCTTACAACTTAAAGAATTGTCACATGTGTGGATGAGCCATAATTTCTCTTTATCAAGAAGTTACTCCAGTTTAAATTGAGTACTTATTAATTTTGATGGAATCCATAGCTTTTCTTCACCTTCAGAAACAAAAGCAAAACCCCTTCCCAAGGTAGGTTCCCAGGAAACCACATATCCTGGTTTCCATTCTGAGATCAACACATCTTTGAAGTAAACAGGCTGGTTTAGCTCAGTCTTTCTCCCCCTACCCCCCATACTCCAATGCCTTTCAGCAGATGTTGTTCCTTTCTCATTAGCATTGAGAAAATTCAGAGTTAATAAAGCACTATATAGTCAATTTATTGGGGGGAGGGTCTTTGTTACTCCTTTCTGTTTATTTAGCATCTCCTTTAGAGTTCAATTTTATCTCTCTATGACTGCTTGTCTTGTAGGATTATGTGGAATACCTGTAATATGCTTTATATTATGAGAAAAAATTGTTTCATTTTACAAGATACATATGCCAGAACATTGTCAGTTATACAAGTATTCCCTTGATGGCCATAACTTCTAGGAAATGTGTGATTACAGAATCAGCCTTTTATGAACTCAAAGGAATTGCCCATTGAAATCTTGGAAATGTATCTATTGTATAATGTACAAATTTTAATTTTCCAAATTCTGTAAAATTTAACACATCTATCTGCCAAATTTCATTTCTACATATACCTTTAGGATAACGTCTTGCTGGTAATGAATTTGGTTATAGAAGGAACAGGTGGGACATCTTTTTATAATTTCTTTGGCTTATTGCCAAGTGATGGAGAAATTTTTTTTAAACCTTTGCTATTGATGTGATGTTTTTCATGAAATTCTGAGGCCTCTAGCACATTTCTTACTAATATTTTATCAGTTATATAAATACATAATTTATATTATATATAATAATTTATCATTACCTTGTGCCTATCATTACCTAGTGGGCCTGGCAGACTTGTATGGGATAGGATGTGTGTTATATAGAAGGGATGATCCCTATTCCTCCTTATTTCTTTAACAGAAAAAATAATGAAGTTAGTTCTGACTCATCAGGAATAAAATCAGCAGTTTCAATGTGTAAAACAACTATTTCTGCATATTGAGAGTCAGTGACTATCTTAAGAGGTTCTGCAAAGTCTATTAATACCATCATGATAGCATATAATTCTGACTTTTTATATGGGCTTTGAGCCACTTTCCTTGCATTTTCTGGTTTGTAACCTGCCTTTCCTGATTTGCTTGCAACAGTATAAAATGTAGGGGGTCCAGAAATTAGTGTATCCCATACAACACAAGGGAGAATCCAGTTTGTTCCCTCTATAAGTTGAGGTTTTTTTGTTTGGTTTTTTTTTTTTTTCTTTGATTTGGGGATATTTGTTGTTATATCTCCCAAAAAGTTACTGCAGGCTCTTTGCCAAGGTTCACTTTTTGCCCGTAATTGGTCAATTTCTTCATTAGTTAAATGTACAACAATTTCTGCTGGGTCCATTCCTGTTAATTGACAAAGTCTTAATTTCCCTTTAAAGATCAATTCAGAAATCTTTTCCACATATGCCTTTAGTTTCTTACTGAGTTTATGTGGTACAAATATCCATTCCAATATAACATTTTCCCTTTGCATTAAAATTCCCGTAGGAGAAAGCTTAAAGGGCAAGATAACTAGGATGCAATTAAGGTCTGGATCCACACAATCCACAGGTGCATCATGTAATTTCTTTTCTACCAAAGCTAATTTTCTCTCGGCTTTGGGTGACAATTCTCTTGTACTATTTAAGTCCTTGTCACCATCGAAGGTTTTGAACAAAACATCAAGTTCATGATTTTTTTATCCCAATAGTGGTCCATAAATTGGAAATGATTCCTAGCAATCTTTGGAAATCATTAAGAGTACACAGTCTGTCTCTCCTGATTTACACCTTGGGAGGTCTAATTTTTTGTTGATGTATTTTATATTTTAAATAATTAATGAAATCTCCTCTTTATATTTTTTCAGAAGCAATTTGTAATCCCCCAACAGATAATTTTTTCACCACTTTTTTTTTTAATGTATCTATATTTGAGTCAGCCAACAAGATATCATCCATGGGGCTGGAGAGATGGATCAGAGGTTAAGAACACTGACTGTTATTCCAGAGTTCATTTCCCAGCAACCACATGGTGGCTCATAACTATCTATGATGACATCTGGTGCCCTCTTCTGTATACTGTATACATAATAAAATATATCTTTTTAAAAAAGAATTCTTAAAAAAAGATATCATCCATGTTGTGATAAATGATAGATTGTAGGAATTGCTTACATATCACTTCTAATGTCAGTTGTACAAAATATTGGCAGAATGGGGTATTCCCTGTGGGAGAACTCTCCATTGATATCTCTTTACAGAAAGAGAATTACTATGAAGTGAGCATTGTAAAGGCAAATTTTTCTTTGTTCTGTTCTTGTTGTCAATGACAATTTAGATGACTGTGAAGTGGAGTAGCTACCTAGTGTGGTAGCAGCCCAAGGAGGGTGTCCTGTGTCTTGAGATTTTTAGGAAGGCAGCCAAATATTCAGGCTATAACATGGTTATTTCTAGCTCCATTTGGGGGAAGTTGTTTCTAGATAGGGTTTCTTTGTGTTACCCTGGCTGACATGGAATTTACTGGAATTCGCTCTGTAGACCAGACTGGCCTTGAACTCACAAAGATTTGCCTGCTTCTGCCTCCCAAGTGCTGGAACTAAAGGTTGGCACCACAACTGCTCAGCTGTGTTAGTTTGATATTTTTTATAAGACTGGGGGGGCAGAGGAGAAAGACACCCCCCCCAAAAAAATAACCCCTGAAGTTTGGTTAGAAAACCCAGTGTAAAGTTGAGAGTAAAGAAGGCATTGTTTCTGAAGAAGACAATACCATTAAGGAAGCCAATAACTTTGCACTGAGACACTAAGATATATGCCTTCATGGTATGCTCGGACTCTACCCATGGCAAACTCCAGGATATGAAAAAAATAAGCTCTTTGAAATATTTTTAAGAAGAGAATACTTGGCCTGTTGATAGGGGCATACACCTTTAATCCCATACTCCAGAACTCGGGAGGCAGAGGCATTCTGCTTTCTGTGAATTTAAGACCAGCCTGGACTACAAAGAGAGTTCCAAGGCCAGCCAGGGCTACACAGAGAAACCGTGTCTTGAAAACCCAGAAGAAGAAGAGGAAGGGAAGAAGAAAGGAAGGAATAAAGGAGAAGATGAAGAAGACAGGAGGAGGAGACTACTTTTAGGATCCTTGTTTTCATATGGCCAACAAGGAGGTTGATTCTCCAGAATCTACTTTAGCATACTCAACCACTTATGGGCACCTGTGGTTTATAGTATTCTAATTATTATTTGAGATGTTGGCAGACTTGGGGGTTCATTTGATGCTGATTTTAGGCACACAAGACGCAAGAGTTTTACCTTCAAGAATAAAACTTTAACCTAGATTCCAAAGCAATATTTTTTGTGTAGTGAGGAGCAGACAATATATGACAGGGTAGTTGTCTTTGCAGAAAGAGGGTGATGCATGAAGCTGTGGGGCTAAAGACTAAATGTGTAATGAGACCCCAGGATTTGGCAATGTAAGGAATATAGAAAGCTGCAGGCAGAAAATGAAGCCATATCAAAACAGGATGTATAGGCTGCAAATGCCACAGATGTAGGGTAAGGGCTGCCTGGGCTTGTTTGAACTCATCATAACATCATCACATGCTTTGTACCAGGCAGGATTTAGTGCTTTCCCATCTGTGCTTTACTCTTATTGTAGTCCAGTCCTTTCTTGCTGTTTCCTATTACTTTTAGAATAATAATTTCTACCATTATATCTCAGGAGCAAATTATAAAGCTTCCTTTAGGGACTCACACTCAAGAGTTTGTCTTGACAGCAATGCTGGAACTATTAAGAGTGTGAGAGATGGACAATGTCTTAAATGGCAGTGCATTTGGTTGCCAGGGTGACAAGGAGTGATTGGCTTGAGAAGTACTTATGGAAGCTGAATGTAGTGGTGCACACCTACAAACCTAGGAAACTACTGGAGGAGGATTGCTGAGAACTTGAAACCAGCCTGGGATCCATAGTGAGTTTGAGGCAAGACTGGGCTACACAGCAAGATCCTGACTCAAAAACAAACTAAATAAAGCCTAACAGACTGCAGAGGTGGTTCATTGGGTAGGAGTGCTTGCTGAGTTCACATCCTATCACCCACATAAAAAATGGAACATGACCATGCACTGTAAGCCTGGTGCTGTGGTGGGCAAGACAGGGGGGCACTGTTGTCCTAGCTCAATGTTCAGTGAGAGACTCTATCTCAGGAATAAGGCAATAGAGCAGGATACTCCAGTATTCCCCTCTGGCTTCTCCACCCACACAGGTGCACACACCTGAACCACCCTCCACCAAGCAGACAAATCCAAGAAATCCTTGTGAGACCAATAGAGCACATGTCTGGGTGTGTCTATCAAAGAATTTCAAGGAAGACTTACCAGTGGGAGGAGGCTTTCTCTCCCAGCCCTGTAAGTGAGCAGCATTGTTCCACGAGCTAAAATCCTGAGTGAAACAAAAGGAAAAGACCAGCTCACACAAACATTCTCTCTACACCCTGATCAGTCAATTGTTTTGGCCGCTAATGATCTACTGAACCCTCTGAAATGGTGAACAAGAGAAATCTTTGCTACCTTGCTCCTCAGGCATTTTACCACAGTACTGAAAGTAACTTTTCATCTTTAAGTTAAACCGTTCAGCAGGTCAAAGACTAGAATTGAATGAAACTTTTTTATCGATAATAAAGAATGGCATTAAGGATATAGTGGGGCTGAAGAGAAAGCTTAGTGGTTAAGAGCACTGACTGTTCCTTCAGAGAACCTGGGTTCAGTTTCTAACACCCACATGATAGCTCACAACTACCTGTACCTGTGATACCAGGGGACGTGACGTTCTTCCTTTGGCATCTGTTGTCACCAGGTATGTTCATGGTGCACTGATATACATGGAGGTAAAACTTTTGTTCATATATTTTTTAAATGATTATAAATAATTTACAAGAAAATAAAAATATAGTCACAACTCAAATATCAGCATTTTGTGAGGGTTTTCCTTACAAAGAGCCTTTGGGTTATTTAGGCCCTAAAAGGAAATTAGATTACATGATTTTCAAAAGCATGCCTTAACAGTGTTTATGCTCTTACTCAAGTGTCTCACTGAAGAGTATGGCATGAACATTTACATTTCTTCATTGGTTTCAACCCTCTAGGAATGTTAGACAGACATTCTAAAGGAAAAGTTTGGAATTGTGACTGTGGCCTCACCCATCTGCATTGTCTTAAGCAGTTCCTATTGGCTCCCTATTATTTTTTGTTTGTTTGTTTGTTTAAGATTTATTTATTATGTGTACCATACACAGAAGAGGGTAGCAGATGTCATCATAGATGGTTGTGAGCCACCATGTGGTTACTAGGAATTGAACTCAGGCCTCTGGAAGAACAGTGTTCTTAACCTCTGAGCCATCTCTCCAGCCCTCGGCTCCCTATTCTTGTATGTGCTTTGAGACCCAAGATCAGGAAAATCATGATGTTGAGGGTCTGAAGGAAACAGCATGCTGGAAACAGAGTCTCCTGAGTCCCACAAAGTGAAAGACAAGGATCTGCTTATTGAAAACAAGCTGTTGTGATTAAGGCAATAAAGAGGGGATGTATACATTAATGAGGCATATCTGTCCTTCTCAGAAGCTCAGGCTTCAGTTGCAGAGGTGTACAAAAAATAGATGTAGTTCATTGCCATGTGTAACTGCAACAAGACCTACTAAGCTGCAAAACATAGAGAATGAGCAACCAATTTCCTGGAAGTGGTGGGAAATTTCATGATAGTCACATTCTGAGTTGCTTATTTAAGGCTTTGACCTTAAACCTTCAAGAGGTTGTCACAGTATAACAAGAAAGCTGTTACTTGTGGCTGGATAATGATGGTGGTAATTTTCAATAGTTTTGAGTCCTCAGAATGTGTTACCTATGTCTTTTTTGCTTCATCTTCAGGAGGAGAATCAACCCAGTGATATAGGGAAGTATAGCGGTGATCATTTCCATCTTCCAGATGAAGAGAATGAGACACTGGGAGAACAGGAATCAGAGACAGGCTCTCTGCATGTGCCTGTGTTGTTGAGAACCATTAGGCTAAAGCTCCCTTTACTCTTCATAAAGTATCAGGAATTCTCAAAGCATGGAGCTCAGTTTTAAAGAACTATGTGATAATTCTAAGAAGCCTAGTATTACATCATCGGTATTTGGAAGCAGGAACATGATTTGATCATGTTTATAGCTCAGAGCCAAACTATGTGCAGGGTGGATAGAGAGGAGAAAATGGAAATGAGTAGGTTCATGGTCTGGGAAAATTATTAGTTTATTTTATTATGGAGCAGGGGCACATTGAGGTCAGAAGTCAGCTTTCAGGAGGTTTTTTTCCTCCTACTGGGTGTGGGATACTGAATGTAGGTTGTCCAGCTTCTACCCATTCAGCCATCTCAGCAGCCCCAGAATCAAATATTAACTATATTATGGGAAATGAAAAGAAGGCAGCTCAAAGCCACATTTTTAGCATGGCTGTCTGGTTGATACTTGATGTTTGCTAATAGTTGCTGAAACAGAAAATCTTAGAGATTTTACAATTTTGTAGGCCAGTGGCTGTTCACATCTATAATCCTAGCACTAGAGAAATAGAAGGAGGAGCATCAGGATTCAAGGGCTATTTGGGCTACATGAGATCCTGCTGCAGAAAAAGCATGCTGATGTGAGCTGGGTGCACTTGGAATCTTAGCACTCAGGGATTGACACAGGATGCTCACTACGCAAAGCCGCCCTGGCCTACATAGTAAGAACTATCTCAAAGAGAAAGACAAAAAAGAAAAACTAAATTGGAAATTTACTTTGAAAGATGCTATAACATTCATCCACAAATCTTCAAAGGTAACCGAGTTCTTAACAGTGATGCTATGTAGATGAACACTGCTTTGATTTGATTTGGTTTTTTAAAGAATTCACTGACTTCTAAGCAAGAGAATAATAATATGTAACTTGTTCTCTGAGTTTTATACTGTGTGGTAATTAAATTCTGATAAACACCTCCCAAAAGTTTTGTTATTAAAGCTGTAACCTGAAAAAGAATAAGTTCCGTATACAAGTTTTCTTCTCATCAATAGCCAGCTAAGTGATATGTCAGTTCACCTGTTTCTCTGTTTACCAAAATGCATATTAACAAACAAATGCCACTTTACAAGGATATTTGAAGTTCACCTGGCATTATGAATACAAAAAAAAAATCTTATAAGATTAAAAAGTTTTACCATCCAAGGCTGTGTTAATTCATTACATCATTAGGGTACAAGAAGCATATATTCAATCATAATTAACCAGTATATATGTCTTAGTTAGGGTTTCTGTTGCTATGGCAAAACACCATGACCAAAATCAACTTAGAGAGGTTTACACTTGCACGTTGTTGTTTATCACTAAAGGAATCAGGACAGAAACTCAAGCATGTCAGGAGCTGATGCAGAGGCCATGGAGGAGTGATGCTGACTGGCTTGCTCTACATGGCTGGCTCAGCCTGTGCTTTTTTTGTTTTTTGTTTTTGTTTTGTTTTGTTTAAATAGAACACCAACAGCTCAAGGATGGTACTGCACACAAAGGGCTGGACCCTCTTCCATCAATCACTATTTAAGAAAATGCTCGCTTTTTTTTTTTTGCGACTGGCGGCGCGGCATAAAGGCCTCGGGCACACTTCGGGAATACAAGGTGGTGGGGCGCTGTCTGCCCACCCCAAAATGCCACACGCCACCACTCTACCGAACGCAAATCTTCGCACCCAACCATGTGGTGGCCAAGTCCTGCTTCTGGTACTTCGTGTCCTAGCTGAAGAAGATGAAGAAGTCATCTGGGGAGATAGTGTACTGCGGACAGGTGTTTGAGAAATCACCTCTGCGTGTGAAGAACTTGGGCATCTGGCTGCGTTATGACTCCCGCAGTGGCACACACAACATGTACCGGGAGTACCGGGACCTGACCACTGCCGGTGCTGGCACACAGTGCTACTGAGACATGGGAGCCCGGCATGAAGGTGGAGGAGATTGCAGCCAGCAAGTGCCGTCGGCCGGCAGTCAAGCAGTTCCACTACTCCAAGATCAAGTTCCCATTACCCCACCGTGTGTTGTGGCGCCAGCACAAGCCACGGTTCTCCACCAAGAGGCCCAACACCTTCTTCTAGACCCAGAGACCCACCAAATAAAACTCCAAAGAGTCCTGCCTGGTTCAAAAAAAAAAAAAGAAAGAAAATGCCCTACAGCCCATCTTATGGAGGCATTTTCTTAATTGGGGTTTCCTCCTGTCAGATAACTTCAGCTTGTATCAAGTAGACATAAAACTATTCAGCACAATTGACCCCCTTGACAGTTTGAGGCAGAGGAAGGTAGTTCTATATAAGCTTAAGGCCAGCCTAATCTACAGAGGGAGTTCCTGGACATCCAGGACTACACAGTGGAACCCTGTCTCAACCCCCCCCCCAAGTCCCACAATCTTTACAAATTCAAACACATTAAAAATTCAGTTCCTTTAACACATTTAATCTCTTTTTAAAAATCTCTTAAAATTTCAAAATCTCTCAATAGTGGACTCCTGTTTTAAGAATCAAAACTAAGTTCAATATTGCTTACTTAAGGGAGAAGAACCAGGGCATAGTCACAATCTGAACAAAGAAAAACAAACTACACCTGTATAACTCTATTCAGTGTCTGGGATCACTCACAGCTTCCTGAGCTGCTCCAAAAGGCTTGGAGCACTTACCTTGGTCTGCCTTCTGCAGCACACACAGCTTATCTTCTACTACTAACTTGGCTACCTCTGGAACACAGCTTCTCTGTGCTCACTCTCAGGAAACACTTCCCAGAAGATTTCACCTCAGTGATGCTGCTCTCTTCTTAATCACCTCTCATTTTTCACTTTCAGGTGACCAGCATCAAGTATCCCAGCAAAGCAAAGGTTTTACTTTAGTAGTTCTGGTAGCTAGTTAATCACATCTGATTCTTCAGCCCCAGATAACCAGAGCCACAGAATCTTAATTCAAAATAACAAATGCCCCCAGAGTCTTTAAACTTTACTCTGAAACTTCACAAGCCAGGTCTCCATCTGCCCTCAATATTCTTGCCTTCCAACACTCATTGGCCTTATTTGCACAAAGCTCCAAAGTCCTTTCACAATCCTCCCCAAAACAACCTGGTCAGGTCTATTGCAACAATACCCTATAATGTGTTAATATATCAAGTATAATACTTTTTAAGTATACTTTTTAAGAACATAAGTATACTATATTTGGGACATTCAATAAAGTAGCTTGTTCCAAAAGGACATAATTCTGACTGCAGTTTAGTTGTTCAACATCTTGAGTAGGATCACAAGCAAGATGCTAATGGTGATGATTAGGTCTAACTTTGGATTCAGATCCCTTGGTATTCTTCTTGTCCACCATAGAGCCACGAATGGTTTCTGTTTTAGGTGTGGAAGAAGTTTTGTGTTTGTTTATACTTCTCCTTGCCTCAGAAAAATTTTAGTGTGGCTGAGCCCCAGAGTAAGAAAGACCTTAGGTAAGCATGGGGAAAAAAAAAAAAAAAACAAAAAAACAAAAGATGAGTCAGCGAAGATTAATCAGAAGGGAACTGGCGAAGGTGAGATAGCATTTAGGTAAGAAGTTTTCCTAGGAGAGGAAAAACTATAGAGGTAAAGACTTTGCTGAAAAAAGTCAACAGATGCACTTGGAGAGTACACGGGAGGTAGACATTTCCACCACACTGCCCTCCTTCCTTGTTAGTTGTGCAGGGTTAGGGAAAGCCAAGGGGCTTCCTCTGAGGAAGTGAGAACCTGTACACACTCAGCCTTGCTGAGGCTGCTTGCAGCAAGAGTCAGACAAAGCAACTCAGCTGGCAGAACCTTGGATGTCCCTTCAGGGAACAGGAAAGGTTAAACTTTTTCCTCTCTTCCTCCAGATACGTTTTTGAAAATAGGGATCCAAGAGTCCAAGCTGTCCACAAACTCCTAGCCACCATTATTCCCGACCACTTCCTAAATTAATCTTGGGAATAATAATTCCCCAACATAATTTTTTATTATAGATAAATAAGAGCCAGAAAGAGGCTTCTAGAAAGGATTTGGCCTGAGGGAGAAAAACAAGTTGCTGAGGGCAATGCAGCTGTTCACACTGTTCACACTGCTTTATTCAGTCAGTGAACCTGGATGCCTTATCAAGTTGCCCTGAAGGCAAATCTGTGGGGCATTTTCTTCATTTCTTTTTCTTATTGTTTTGTTTTTACTGCAAGTAGATTTTTTTTCTCACATACAGTACATCGAGAAACCACAGTTTCCCTTCCTTCCACTTCTCCCAGCTTTCCATACTATCTCCTTCCCCTCCCTCCTCACCACATTCTTCCTGTTTCCTTTTCAGAAAAGTTCAGGGCTCCAAACAGGACAAAACAAGATACAATAAGACAAGGCAAAAGTCTTCATATTGAGGCTGGACCAGGCAGTCCAGAGGAGGAAAAGGGTCCCAAGAGCAGACCAAAGAGCCAGAGACACACCGGCTTCCACTACTAGGAGTCCCACAGAGACAGCAAGCTGACAACTATAATGTCTATACAGAGGAACTGGGGAGACCCATGCAAGCCCTATGCTAACAGCTTTGAGCCCATGGGAGCCCTGCTTAGTTGATCCCGTGGGCCACGTTCTTCTGTGTCCTCCATCCCCTCTGACTTCTATGGTTTTTCCTTACCCTCTTCCAAGGGGTTCTGCCATCTCTAAGGGAAGGGACCCAGTGGAAACTTCCAACTTAGACTCTGTCTGCATAATGTCTGGCTGTGAGTCTCTGTATTTGTTTTCATCTGCTACTGGAGGAAGCCTCTGTGGTGATGACTAGCCAAGGCACTGATCTATGAGTATAGCACAATATTGTTAGGAATCATTTCATTACTTTTTTTTTGGAGAGTCTCTCACTGACTGACACCATCCCTAGGCAAGTAAACCTGAGCTGTGTAGGAAGTAGCTGACCATGAACCAGAGAGCATGCTGTTTCATGGGCTCTGCGTCAGGTCTTCCTTGAGCTCCTTGTCCTAATTCCTACCTGGATGTATAAGTTGAAATAAACCCTTTCCTACTCAAAACAAAGGAAAGAGAAATACTTAAATTTTTAAGTAAGGGATTTAAAAAATAGTAGTAGTTTAGCTCCTGTTTGAGGAGTTCTTACATGAGTCCTTGAGCCTGTAAGGTCCAAGATGCTTAGTACAGTCAGACTATAGGAAATCCATGCCACATCATGGCCACAGTGCCAGATGTGCATCTCCCTCCCACCACTCATCATAGGCCTTTTCATTCTTATCACTCCCTGACCATGAGCTCTATCTGTTCCCCTGCGATTAGGCATCTGTGGTCTTTTATATTTTAAAACAAAAAGCAGTCTTCTTTGAGTGAGTGCTACATGTTCAGCATCCAGCAGTCTTCACAGCCCAGGATCATTCATGGAGTCCAAAGCACAGCCATGGAAGAACTTTGGAGCCCCTTAGGATTCTTCACTGAAAAGTATTCCCAGAATGCACTGGTGTGCCTTGTGCAGACAACTACAGGCACATGGGCTGTTCCCATCTGGGACTGTGACAGGAGGTCACAGAGGTCACCCTGGTCTCGAGGTTGATAGGACTATTTCCTGGAGCTCTTTATTTCATGGTTAATTATTTAAAAAAAAAAAAGTAATAGGCTTTCAGGCAAATTTTGATACTTGGTCATTTTTATACATACATCAATATGCTGGTCTTATTCATGGGGCATGCTTTTTCTTTTCTGATTCCTTGATAAATTGATGTTCCAAAATTAAAATTAGTTTTCTTAGGAACAATGTGGGCAGTTCAGTAGGAACTGAATGGGGGTGGGGATGATTTTAAAACAGATTAAACTGTAGAGATGGATTAAAAGAACACAATTAGACCTGTTATAAGAAATACTCCTTAGAATCATGAAATAATTGCATACAGATCACTAGACCTTAAGTGAGGTCTGTAAAATTAAATATTCTCTGTTCCAGACAGAAAACTAAAATTTTATGTGGACTAATTTAGAAGTGTAGCTGGAGAGTGGAGGCACATGCCTTTAATTCTAGAAGGTAGAGGCAGGTGGATCTCTGTGAGTTCAAGGCCAGCATAATCTACAGAGTTGAGTTCCAGGACAGCCAGGACTATATATAGAGAAACCTTGTCTTGAAAAACAAACAAACAAACAAAAAAGTGTACTCAGTATAGCTCTAAGAGAAGAGGATTCTGAGTCATGGATTTTGGCAGACAAGCATATTAATCTCCTCCCGGAAGAGCTGAGTGTCTCATGGAACCTCAGGTGCTTTGCAGGAGCTGGTGTAATCACTCTAAATACATAATCTACTTTCTGCTGTTTTGTGTCCTATGGAAAATTACTCAGCTTTTCTGGGCCTCCATATCCTCATGTGTAAATAGGAACTAGGTGACATGTTTGCTACTTTTTGGTACTAAGAGTCTGAGCCTGTCGTAGTATGGGTTTTGTTGGCCCGTTTGGGGTCTGGGAGTTTTGTACCTGGTGCGGCGGCGGCGGTTGGAACTTGGTTTGCGCCCTCGGCTTTTGTCTCCCAAAGAAATGAACCACACACTTATATCCTTTAAACTGTTTGGCCCATGTCTTAAGCACATTACTAGCTAGCTCTTTTATCTTAATTTAACCCATTTCTATTAATCTTCCACCACGTGGCCACTCTACCCTTTCTTACCTGCCTGCCCTCTGATTCTCCACTCACTTTTACGGTGCCGTGCATGGGCCCAAACAGTTCTTTATTTACATCATACAAAAAACATTCTACCACATGAGCCTAGAATTTTCCAAAGGGCATTTTTCTTATCTTTTAACTATGTGTATAAGTTATGTTTGCCTATGTCCCATGTGCATACAGACTTTATTTGACGCCTATAAAATAGGAATATATGCTGGAGATTCTTCATAAATAATCCATAAATCTAAAGCTACGTGGTAAGAGTAGATTCATGCATAACACAAATACCAAGTAAGAATAATTTTGTCACATAAACTCTCATGACAAATGCTGCAGTCACTACAGATGAGCATAATATGGTTTTTTTAAACTTTTCATTGGATTTTTTACTTCACAAGTGTATTTAAAATGGTATCCGAGCTATTATTAGTCTTTCAGTTTCATTTCTTCACTTACAAAATAGATATAAAATGGCTTCTTCAGGTTTCAGTGGTCACACATTTAATTATTCAGAAACCTTTAGCCAGTATAAATTCTGTCAGGGTGGTATTTGTCCTTGTAGTTTTCCAAACTCGTGTATCTCAGAAAGATAAAGGGCAGTGACTTAGGGATGAATTTAATTGGGTGGATCATAAAAACTATAATTATCTGTAGCTGCTCATTAATATTTGAATGGGAGGTGCTAAATAAACTTAGTGTGGTTACTAGTTATTAGACTATTAAAATCAGGTAGTGTGGATGACTAGTTACAGTGTTTGTATTATTATTTTATTTATTATTATTGTATTGTTACTATTGATCCATCAATAGTTGAATTTCAACTTGTCTGAGCTCACAGATACACTCAGTACATCCTTTAGAAGACCGTTCTCTTCTCCCAGGTCCCAAATGAAATGTCTGTTATCTACCATAAACAATGCCCCTATTGATGAATTTCACATGAAAATCATTTGTTTTAGTGTTACTGAAGCATAATAAGCTTAACATAATTTAATATTTTAAGTGTATTTCAGTGAAGTACAGCTGGGACTAAATGGATATAGTATCATAATAGAAAATATTTAATGAGTCAGATTTTATATTGTGTTGTCTAGAAAAACTGGCATTTGGAAACCTCACTTCTTCATTGGTCAGACAGCTCTCAGGGTGGAGGAAACCATTCCCTGGAGAGAAGCTAGCCATAGGTTAGCTCCCTCTATCCATGCCCCAGCCAGCGAGGTCTTCAACGTAGACCTGAAACTGGGGGTGAGACAAACCCAGAAACAGGAACACGGAGGAACTGAGGAAAGACAAAAGATCTTCTGATCAAGCCCCAGACTTTAATTTTCCAGCCAGCATTTAAACAGAATCTCAGAGTGTGAAGAATGCACGTAGCCAGGAGGAAGGGGAGAATCAGTCAGAGAGGTGGCAAGCCTGAGGAGAGAGGTACCAGACAGGGTAGAATTGTATGGAAATCTATCCATTCTCTGTTGACCGCCTGGAGAAGTCACCTGCAGGTCTGAGAGGATCAAGGGAAACCACCTGGAGTCATAGCCTATCTTAAACAATAGGATGTGTAGCCTTCTGGCTACCTAGGGCGTAATTGCTGGTAAACAGCTAACTGTAGAAGCTAACTGAAAAATGGCTAAGCTAAGCTTTGGCTCCCGGCATATCCACACACAAGGTCCCACTTTTTAGCCCAGGCTGGCCTGGAATTCACAGAGATCCACTAAATAGGTTGTCCACATGCTAAGATTTAAGACATGTACCACTACACCCAGAAATGCTCTAAAATTTAACCTGTCTATAGCATTATTAAAAAGGCTTTTTGGTTTGCTTGCTTGTTTGCCTTTTAAGGAATATATATTTTCTATAGACTGTAATTGTCAGCATTTTTCTCACACATTTGCATGTTTGCATTTGTTCTAATTGAAGGTATTTGTAGCAGACTTGTCTCATTCATATCATGTTTTCTTTGCATATTTAAAGTCTTTTATCTTAGTGCTATGAAATCATGTTGATTTTAAGTGGCAGATGTGTATACTAGTTATGAACATATTATTTCTAATAATATGTACAAACCAAGGTTATTTTGTTGTTGTTTTGTTTTGCTTTGTTTTTCAAAAGAAGATTTCTCTGTGTAGCCTTGGCTGTCCTGGAACTAGCTGTGTATATCTGCCTGCCTCTGCCTCCAGAGTGCTGAGATTAAAGGCATGTACCACCTCCTCCCCACCCTCTACCCCCAACCCCAGCAAAAAAAAAAAATTATATTTGTTAATTCTTGCCTTTTAAAAAAAAATACACATTTCTACTCTGTACAAATCATTTTTCTCATATTCTAACAATGATGCCCTCTTGTCCAGACACCACGGACCTACTGCTGTGCAAACACTGAAGACTTGGAGGCCGTCATTCACCACGTCCACAGCCTGTATCCTTTGGCCCCATTTCTGGCAGCAGGTGTATCAATGGGAGGGTAAGGACTTCTTTTTCTAAAATGACCTCACTGTGCATTCTCTCTCTCTCTCTCTCTCTCTCTCTCTCTCTCTCTCTCTCTCTCTCTCTCTCTCTCTCTGGACTACATTACTATAAATGTTTGAGTCTCTCACGTGTGGCTGAAAGAAGGCAGGAAGAAATAAGCTCAGACAAATTTTAGTATTTTCCTGGGTTCTGTGATGCAAAAGGAACAGTGAGTCCTTCTTGGGAAGTAATCAAATAAACTTAATTTTGTTAATGTTATTAATTCCAGATGTTATTAAGCTAAGATGGTTTATGCATGTGCCCTTACATTGGGTTTATTTGGAACTTTTTGAAGATTTACTTTTGTTTATATAACTGTATATTTGTCTGTATATGTATATGCCATGCCAGGGTGGGTGCCTGAGAAGGCCAGAAAATGACATTGAATCCCTGCAGCTGGAGTTACAGTGTTTGTGAACAACTTGCTTTCAGTGCTGGGAACTGAACCTAGGTTCTCTGGGAAGGCAGTAAGTGCTTCATGATGGAGCAGCTCCAGCCCCTTTCTGGAACTCTCTCTGTGGGTGTATGTGTGTGTACACAGAGAGAGAGAGTTTAAAAAATTCTAAGTTATTATCTAATATTTTCCTGTACTTTAGATAGACCCTCTCATCATCGTCCACACTTACTCATTAATTTAATTAATATTTTTTTTCTTTTTTGCAGTGCTGGGGATTGAACCTAGGATCAATGCATGTTAGGCAAACCTTTTACCACTGGGCCACATAGCTCAACCCCAGACTACTGTATTTTATTTTTCTAAAGTTTAACCTAGTGAAAAATTCTCTTTTGCAAACCAATAGATTTCCTGGGGCTGGAGAGATGGCTCAGCGGTTAAGAGCACCGTCTGCTCTTCCAGAGGACCCAGGTTCGATTCCCAGCACCCACATGGCAGCTAACAACTGTCTGTAGTTCCAGTTCCAGGCAAACACCAAGGCAAATAAATAAATAAATAAAGTTTAAAAAAAAATAGATTTCCTATCTGCAGAATAAATTATCAAAAAAGGATATATATATATAAACATTTTCCCCCTTATTAAAATGTTTTCCCATAAATGTATTTTATTCCACATTATTGGTATTCAGGCACACTAAATGACCACTTGCCTTTATTTTAAAAGCTGATTATGGGGGGCTGGAGAACATTTGCTGTTCCTAATTGAGAACCTAGGTTCAGTTTCTAGCACCTACATCGTAGCTCACAACCATCTATAACTCCAGTTCCAAGGGATCCTTAGTGAGCTCTTGTGACTCCATGAGTATTGCACACACATGATTTACAGACATTTATGCAGGCAAACACATACAAACATAAAATAGAAGTAAATTGCCTCCTTAACCTGTTTTTAAGTGCCGGTCAACATTTAAAATAGAAAATATTTTTTAACTTTATTCTAGATGTATCTGCTATCTCAGTTTTCAGGACATCTTAAGAGTTTATGTGGGGGCTGGAGAGATGGCTCAGCATTTAAGAGCACTGACTGCTCTTCCAGAGGACCTGAGTTTGATTCCCAGCACCCACATGGCAGCTCACAACTCTCTGTAGTTTCAGTTCCCAGTCCCAGGCAAATAAATAAAAATAAATAATTAAAAAAAAATAGAGTTCATGTGGTGGCAAGTGAAGGATCACTGTGAACAATAGGCACTGACCAAAGCTGTTTAGATTCTGATAAAGAATCCATTCCTTACATTAGCATGGAAGGTCTGACTTGACCTAGTAAAGGAAGAGCTCTGACTGGAAGCAAGCAGAATCTCCAGGTTGTGCTTAAAGGACAGACTTAAACATCTCTTTCCTTCAGCCCACAGTGGGAACCCCAAAAGACAGTCAGAGCTGAACTTTTTTTTTTTAATCATATAAATTCATGGCTTTTTTTCAAGGCTAGCCCTTACATAAAGAGGTGCCAATTATTTATTCAGAAGCTCGTGGGAAAGGCCTATTTATCCAGCATTGAAGCCTCAGTGCCCATTAGGTTAGCTTTTCCAGCTGGCTGAATATTAATGTCTTGTAAATTATTTGAAGGAATTACACCTTCTAGTTGCCTAGCACTGACACTGGGACATTCTCAAGTGAGTGTACCTTTTCTCTCTGCCTTCCTTCCTTCCTTCCTTTCTTTTGAGATGCAATTGACAAAAGCATAGTTTAAGAGTTTTATGCCCAGTGAGCCATGGACTGGAGTCATCCCGGTACTTGTGATGCCTGAGCCAAGTATGGGCTTTGAGCCAGAACTGAGTTAAATCAAGAAACTCTGCAGCACTAGACCCTAAATTCTAGTCTCACAGTGAATTCGTAAATACTTTTTAAATTAATAGAAAATTTCAAAAACATAAAAGGAAAAAGAATATTCCCTGCATACAGTCATCTCCAGTTTCAGTAATCATCAGCTCATAGATAATCTTGTTCATCAATATCACCCACTTCTCTAGTTCATTCCCAACTCTGATTATTAACTAAACCTCACAGTCATTTTATTATTATCATCTCGGATAGTACTATGTTTAAAATGTAGGAGGCCCTAGAGGTTTAGTTTCTAGTTCCTCAAAATAATTAATCAGTTAATTGATTGAATCATTTTTTGACCTTTTGGGCATGAGCCAATAAGTGTGGGGAGTCTTGCTTTGTCTATACAATGCATCAACTTTGTATCACAGTACCTTGAGTAGAGCACACACAGAAGAAATATTAGTATTTCAGTTGGTAGCTCTAAATGGAAGACCTGTATCTTAAAAAAAAAAAAAAAAAAAAAAAAAAAAAAAAAAAAAAAAAAAAAAAAAAAAAAAAAAAAAAAAAAAAAAAAAAAAAAAAAAAAAAAAAAAGTCCTAATGCTCAGGGCTGGAGAGAAGGTTCAGAAGGCTAAGAGCACTGGCCTCTCTTTCAAAGTCCTGAGTTCAATTCCCAGCAACTACATGGTGGCTCATATCCATGTATAATGAGATCTGGTGCCCTCCTCCAGCATGCAAGCAGAACACTGTATACATAATAAACATATAAATCTTTAATTTTATAGTTTGATATACAGATTGTTAGGGTTTTGAGCATGTTTTGGCTTGGTTTGCTTATACCCAGTTATCTGGCGGCAGATTTCTATGGATGCAGGACACACAGCAGAAGGCAACGGCAGATAGCAGGGGACTCTTCATGGCTTTTTCTGTGTAGAAAAGGGCTTTATTGTATATGACTATGGTTATCAGAGGGGCTATGGTTATAGTGGCAGAGAAAGCAAGAAGAGAGAGGAAGAGGAGGAAAGAAGAAAGGAAGAGGAAGAGTAAAGGGAGCTCCCAAGAGAAAACAGAGAGAGGGGGCAGATGCATGGGGAGACTTTGCTTTTTAAAGGGCTGACATCAGAGTTCAGAGAGCATGACTCTTAGAAACTAACACAAATGCCAAATAAAATGCATTCTTTGGTGTTTAAATCCTTTAACCCATGAGTTCTTTCTCCACCTAGACCTCACACTCACAATGTCCCCGATTGGTGAGTAAACGGGTCCTTCTTTCCATGTAAAATGACTTTTGAGGGAGCCATTATCTCACGCCTCACTCCTGAATTGCCTCTGAAGATTTGGCTGTGCCTATTTTGAGGTCTTTCTGCTTTAGACCCCTTTCAGATATTCTGGTTTGTGTTCTTACCAGCCTCCGGCCGTCATCTGACCTCCGGCTGAAGTGTACAGTTACTCTATGAGAGCCCGAGGATAAACTTTACAGGACAGAAGCATCCTTCAGTTCTTTAGTGCAAGTCATAGTCATTACAAAAGGTCATTTTCAAATTGCATGTGATGGAACATGTCTGTAATTCTGGCATTCCTGGGGGCTGGGGCAGGAGTTCCAAGGCAGCCTCAGCTAAAAATAGTGAAATACTGTTTCAAAGAGAAAACAAAAAACAAAAACAGTCATTTTCAGAACTAGCTAGCCAACTCAGTAGTGAGGGTACTCTCTGCCAAGCGTACAACCTGAGTTTTCTCCTGGGATTTCCGTAGAGGGAGAGGATCGACTCCCTCAGGCTGTATTCTCACCTCCACAAACTCACTCTGTACACATGGATACATACACACACATTAAAGAAATGCGATTTAAAAAATTTTTCAAAAACAATTATTTTCAAAAGCGAGCTGTCCACTTTTCATAAAAATGTACTGCCCTTACACTGGGCAGTGATGGCCTACACCTTTACTCCCAGAATTTGGGAGGCAGAAGCAGATGGATTTCTGTGAGTTCCAGGCCAGCCTGGTCTACAAAGTGAGTTTCAGGAAAGCCAGGGCTACACAAAGAAACCTCGTCTCAAAAAACAAATAATAATAATAATAAATAACAAAACAATAATAATTTCTTCCCTTGTAAACCATTTGTGTTGTAAAAGGTAATGAGAAAATATTTTATCCATTTCTCCTATTTCACAGCCCATTCAGTTGAAGAAACTATGTACAAAGGATATGATGAGAGGCAGAGGCAGAGTCAGGACGTTATCCTTAGTTTGAGCCATTGAGCTCTAACTCAAACTTGATTCTTGTTCCTCTTACCCAAATAGAACTTGACTAGAATTGAGGAAAATGATAGAATAAATGAAACAGAGGAAGGAAGAGAAGTTCAGTAACTTTAGGAGCCAAATGCTCTGCCACAGCTCAGAAAGTCTAACAATGGACTGTAGAGTGCTTTGGACACTTGCTGTGGAATGCAAGATAAGTACAGAGAGTGACCTACCTCCTAGACCAATAGACTTGGGAGCTCAGGACATGCGTGAGATCCAGACACCAGTAGCTAACAAAGTCCCTGGTGATCCCAGTGCACAGCCACGTTTGAGAAACACTCAGGGTAAATACCTTTCATGTTTTATGATTTGACTTCTGCCATAAAAAGAAACATCTAGGAATAAATTGTGTCACTTTTAGTTTGTTCAAGTGTATGTGTCAGGCATGAGGGTGTACCTTTATCCTACAAGGACTCAGGAGGCGGAGATGGGAGAATGCATGACCCTGTTTCAGGAAGGGGAAAATATTTTCAAATACAAATATGAACATGAGCAGATGAAATGTCTTGATGGATAAAGGTGCCTGCCAGCAAGCCCCAGGCAGGGGCCCACATGATGAAAGGTGAGAACTGCCTCTGGAAGGCTGTCCTCTGACCGCCATTCACACACTGGCATGTGCACATGCAAATAAATGTAAAATATTGTAGAGAATATGAATATGAGGAAAGTGCAAGACTTAAACAGTAGTCATGAGTGAGATAGTATTGACCCAGCTCTTGGGAAGCTAAGGCAGGAAGGTCAAGTGTTCAAGGTCAGCCTGAGCTGCCAGAGACCTTATCTCAAAAAAAAAAAAAAAAAAAAAAAAAAAGCCTAAGCCAGCTGTTACTTGCTGGTTCCTGCATTGTCCTTGCACCATTAAAAAGGGACTCTTGAAAAATGTAACCAGTTAAAATCTCTTTTCTTGCCATTTTAGAATGCTGCTTCTAAATTATTTGGGCAAAACTGGGTCCAAAACCCCTTTGATGGCAGCTGCAACATTTTCAGTTGGCTGGAACACCTTCGCGTGCTCAGAGTCGCTGGAGAAACCACTGAACTGGCTGCTTTTCAATTACTACCTGACAACCTGCCTCCAGTCATCAGTTAGGAAGTAAGTCATGTTTAACACCTTTGTTATCAAACATTTTAGATTATATGACCCAGCAGTTTGGAATTATAGAGTATAACACTACCAGTATATCTGTATTTATTTATACAATATATTTATTACTATCCTAAAATAGTCTCTACATTATGAATGCATACCAAAAATTAGAAGGTAAAAATATAGATAAAAGTCATAATGCAGCTGGATAGTGATGGTGCACACCTTTGATCCCAGCACTCAGGAGGCAGAGGTAGGTGGAGCTCTGTGAGTTCGAGGCCAACCTGATCTACAAAGTGAGTTCCAGGACAGCTAGAGCTGTTATACAGAGAAACCCTGATTTGAAAACCAAAAGAAAGAAAAAAAGCATAATGCATTCTTTCTGTGTTTGTGTCCCTGCTTTAAAGGTTGCTATTCTAAATTAGTGTGGAGTGTGTTTGGTGATATGTTTTGGTATGACTGAGGTAGAAATGATCTTTAAGACTTATTTATTTATTTTTATGTTATGTATGGTGGTCTTTTGCCCAGAAGCTAGCATTCAGACATTTGTGAGCTGCCATGTGGGTGCTGGGAATTGAACCTGGGTCCTCTGGAAGAGCACTCATTGCTCTTAACCACTGAGCCATCTCTCCATCCCCCCTCCTTTTAAGATTTATTCATTTATTTTTATGTTATGTACAAGAAGCGATCTTAACTTTTAGTTTGAAATTTCTTTTGTTCCAGGCACCAGCATATGTTTGTCAAAAAAATTGATATGGACCAGGTCATGAAGGTAAAAGGTAGCTTTTCCTAATATTTTTATTTCTTCTTGTCACTCCAAGAATAGATTCAGTCTGGATTTGCTTTTCAGGCTAAGTCAATTAGAGAGTTTGATAAACTATTCACCTCAGTCATGTTTGGATACCAAACAATTGATGATTATTACACCGATGCCAGTCCAAACCGCAGACTGAAGTCCGTGGGGATCCCAGTGTTGTGCCTGAATGCTGTGGATGATGTTTTCTCGCCCAGCCATGGTAAGCACACCATCTCGATACACACTTCAGTGTGAATTAACTGGTTTTTGTTTTCAAAGATTTATCTTTTAGTTTTATTTCTGTGTATGTCTGTGTGAGTATATACCATGTGTGTGTCACTGGCCATGGAGGCCAGAAGAGTGCAGCAGATGTTCTGGAGCTGGAGTTAGATGGTGTGAGCCACCAGAGATAGGTGCTGGGAGCTGAACTTGGATCCTCTGGAAGAGCAGCAACTGCTGAGCCACCCCCTCCCCAGTTTCTGCTTTAACTTTTAAAACCTTGCTCTTTTTAAGGAAATGATGATAATAATATAATGTCTTCTATTATGCTTTTTAATTTAAGTGAAGCTCTACAGGTTCAGTCCCAGCATGTGAAACACTGAAGCAAAAAGAAGAAATGAGCTTGAGATGGGCCTGAGCTTGAATAAGTTTAAGAGCAGCCTGGGCCAGGAATACATTATCTCAAAACATAAAAACAAACACATAAAAGTTAGCTTTTATAACTTAGTATCAAAGGGTATGAGACCACACAATCAGTGTTTGCAGGGCCCCTGTTTGCTGTCAGAACTCAGGCCTGGTTAGAACTGATTGTGTGTTCTCCTGGGTATATAACTTTATGTTCCTCTTAAATACTGGGACATTTGAACAGATTATGCTCCAGCACCTCTGCCTGAGGAGAGCACTGGCATTGTTTGCCTCTTTTTTCTAGAGTTCTAAAATAAAAGTTTTCTTCCCCTTTAGCCTGGAAGAGGACTTGAGACTTTAAAAACACAATGTCCTTGAGTATTTCAATGCTGGAAGCAAATTTGAGCCAAAAGTTTATTTCTAAAGGAAAACAGTTTAGTTTTTTTTCCCTCCTGGATACAGTAAGGAAGAAAATTATTCAGAAATTGACTTTCATACTCTCTTAATTTAAGAGTAGCAGTTGGGCAGAAGAGGTGGCTCAGGGGTTGGGAGCATGTATTGCTCTTGCCAAGGACTCAGGTTCAGTTCCCAGCATCTACATCAGTCAACTGGAAATCACCTGTAACTTCAGATCTAGCGCCACCTTCTGGCCTCCACAGGCACTTCACTAGTGCACATATCCTGTCCTATGCATATATAATTTAAAATAATAAAAATAAATGCTAAAAAGAACCCTCCTAATTAAAAAATAAATAAATACAGCAATAGGCATACATGTTTGTTTATTGAAAGTTCTCTTAAAAACTTTAGGATCAGAAGATTTGATCTCTAACTGTTGTATGAAGTTTGAAAGATGATTTTTGTTGTTGCGTTGTCAACACAGGATGTCATTGTGCGGCCCAGGCTTCCCTGGGCCGCCACTCCCATGTTCTGTTATGTCAGGTGTGAACCACCATACTTGGCTCAAAAAAAAATTTGTTTTTAATCAGTCTTGAAACTTCAATGTGTTTGGATGTTTTGCATGCATGTGTGCGTTAACCTGATCCAACAGAGGCCAGAAGAGAAAGTCATAGTTCCTGGAACAAGAGTTACAGATGGTTGTGAGCTACTGTATGGGAGCTGGGAATCAAGCATGAGTCTCCTAGAAAATCAACCACTGAGTCATCTCTCCAGGGCCTCAAAAAAATGTCTTTTAAACATTTTCTCCAAATATTTAATTTAAGAACATTTGTTTGGGACTGGGCTGGAGCTCAGTGGCAGTGCATTTGCCTGACACCTATGAGGCCCAAGTTCAGACATCACTAAACAGCACAATTACTCAGGTCCCCTACCTAACACGTGCACTGTAAAATGTTAGAATACCCCAACATAAACAAATATTTGACATCACCCATTATTTTCCTCAGATGTCACATTAACCCAGAGGGGATTTCAAACAGCTGCTGTTTGGGAGCTTTGGTTATAGTTGAGAAAATGAAACTGGCTTTAGTTTCTATTAAATTATTGTGGTTGCTTCACATAATTTCACTGGATAAAAAAGATCTGATGTTTCCCCCATCCATTTTCATATTTGCTGCCTTTGCTACAAACAAGAGTTTCCCAACAATTAATCTGGCCCAATAGGATGAAGTTTGAACTTATTATTTCCTATTTTTTCCCAGGCCTTTAGAATAGTCTTATCATATAGGGGACAATGTGTGCAGCCCGAGGGAACAGGCTGCGGACATCATTCACATGACTGCAGTGTGGCAGAGCCTTTGTTCTGATGACTGGGAGTGCTGGGGTGGAGCCCAGGGTGGAGCCCAGTGTGAGAACTTAGGTTGAACATTCACAGGGTCCCGTTAGTTTTGGAGCACACGCTATGCACTTGCTCACACACTTAATTTTTTTCACTGTCTGAACTCTAAAGCCTAGGAGAAAAAAGAAAATAACTAATTCATGCCCTTGAAGTTTCTTCTCAAATTTAACTTAATAGAAGGCATAAAAATACTGCTGTTACTAGTGAATTGTTTATACTTCACTTCAGAACTGTGTTTTCCAATAGAGTGTCTCTTTTCTGTTGAGTGTAAACAGAAAATTGAAAAGACCCATGTCATGTGGGTCCCAGGGGTCAGACTCAGGTCATCAAGCAGGGCACGAGGGCAACTGGACCAGCTCACAGCTCAGAAACAGCTCATAGTTTTAGGTTATATAAAATCTTGGATTGATTCCAAACATGAGAATATAGATGACAGCATAATTAGTGAAACTCTACATTTATCCACACTCATTTGTTTAATGATGTTTTTACTGATTAGAAATGATAAAGTATACTTCTTCTAACAAAAAAGTTAATTCTCTCTCTCTCTCCCTCTCTCTTCCTCCCTCTCCCTCTCCCACTAACACCTTACCACTTTGATTTCTCAAGCTATCCCAATAGAAACTGCTAAGCAAAACCCCAATGTTGCCTTGGTCCTTACTTCCTGTGGAGGCCATATTGGTTTTCTGGAGGGAATCTGGCCACGGCAATGCACTTACATGGATCGAGTCTTCAAGCAGTTTGTGCAGGCCGTGGTTGAGCATGGACATGAACTGGGTGCATGACGTCTGAGCCTCCATTGTTAAAGTGCTCAGCTTAGTGCACTGAGGGTGAAGCTGCTAAGCCATAGGGTGGGGAAGAGGTCCTGTGCAAAACTACTTCCTAGGGAAACAAAAGAACTCTGTAGCAAGAAACTAAAGATAGTTTATAGATCTTATGTTTACTCTGCCTTACAAGTATGACCTTAAATTCAGTAGTCCTTGCAAACATGAATTGCACTTAACCAAAACGATTGTGTAAAAGATTTTAATTCCTCAGGGTTTTAATTTAGGCTAGTATTTTTTTCTTTAGATTACTCAGTTTAGTGACTTAATAGTAACTTTAATAACTGTTAGAGATTTTCCTGATTTGAATGTGAGTTTTTAGAGGGGCATTCATGACAACAGAGACTGAAAAGGATAAATGGCAATGTGCTGTGTCTGTCCTGACTAAAAGGCAAAGGCAACAATGTCAGACTGACTCCTATACCTGCTCTTTCATTCTGATAATATTAAATTGAGGCTGACTTATGTTTTATAATTATCATTTACATGTTTATTTTTAAAATAGTACTGTGCATATGTATATCACTATATTAAAATAAATTCTATCATTTTAAATTGTTCTTTGTGAAGTTTTATCTACAAAAGTAGAGCTTTGTTGGATATGGTAGCACACAACTTTAATCTGAGCACTCAGGAGCCACAGGCAGGTGGATGACAGTGAGTTTGAGGCCAGCCTGGATTGTAATGAGTTCAGTCAGCCAGGTCTATACAGTACCCCCCCCAAAAAAAAAGAAAAAGAAAAGAATTTTCCTTACATAGGATTTGCTGTGTAAATCAGGATAGCCTCCAGTTTACAGAGATCCACCAGCCTCTGCTTTCTAAGGCTGAGATTAATGGTGTGCACCATCAAGACTGGCTCTAAAACTGTTTCGATTTTAATTGGTTCTTTGTTTTTGATAGATGTTTCATATTTGTATCCTATACTGATCTCCAGATCTTTCTTAGTCCTCTAGCTTCAGTTTCCTGAATAGCTGGGGTACAAAGTTATAACCATATATCCAAAACTGTTTATCCTTTGATAATTTATACATGAATATAATGTATCTTGATCAAATCTGCTCCTACTTCTTCCCTCCAACTAATTCTGTACCCACTCCTGCCTTTTTTTTAATGTGCATTGGTGTTTGGCCTGTATGTATGTCTGTGTGAGGGTGTCATATTCCCTAGAACTAGAGTTAGATATGGTTGTGAGCTGCCATGTGGATGTTGGAAATTGAACCCGGGTACTCTGGAAGAGCAGCCAATGTTCTTAACCACTGAGCCATTTCTCAGCCTTCATGTGTTCTTTTTTAAACTTAAAGTGAATCAACTTAGTATAAGGCCATGCACTGCACCATGAGCCACCTGTTGGGTCTAATGAACTCCCCTCCCCCGTAGCTACTTATTGCACTAGTGCTCCCCTTCCCAAAGCTCATGGACCATCATGTGGTGGAAAAAAGCTGAATAATGAGGTGGGTTGTTACTGATAAAGACAGGGTTTGAAGTATACAGCTGGCTTGAAGAAACAAGTTTAGCTCCTCTAGAAAGTAGTCTCTGAAGGGGAACAGTCTTTAATTGTAACACACGGTGGGGAGAGCTAGGGGGAACATTGTCTACACATCGCATCACCACTCACACACAAGCCCCCCAAAGAAGGCTTTGCCATTTCCCTCTGAGCCTAACCCTGGGCTGGGGGGAGTGCCATGGCACATGGGCTAACACACATACACACACAAAAATAAATAAAAACTTTTTAAATGTATTATATTCATTGTTTATTTTTCAAGTACAAAAATCAATTCAATGGACTGTAATAAACATGGCAAGCAGAACTAGATAGAAGACCGAGAAACCCAAGACAGTGATAGTCAAATGCTAGTTGATCACTCATGAAGAAAATATGAGAAGTTCAAACGAATATGAATTGTAGTTGCACGATTTTGGGTTGTATAAAATGAGACTCAGAGCCAAATATCGAGGGAAGGCTGAAATACCAGAGAGAGGAAGCACCACAGTCAATTCTCACCCAGCTGTCTTCCAACTGCCTCATCCTCGCTCCTGGTCGCTTCTGCCTGTGACTTCTGCCTCTGCTGGCTTTCTTCAAGGAAATGAGTCCTTATATACCCTATCCCATCCAGGTTAGGATTAAAGGCATGTAGCCTTGAACTCACAGAAAACAAAAAGTTCTGTCTCTGGAGTTGTGGGATAAAGGGTGTAGGTCACCACTCCAGCTTTCCCTGTGCTGGAATCAAAGGTGTGTGTGTGTGACTGACTCAGCTGTTTATCCTTGTATTAGAGGATCAAGGATTTCCTGAGCTGTTGGCCTAGGATTTGACTGTGTGCTGCCTCTTATATTTCAGGATTTATTAAATATCTAACAAATATCCACAATAAATGCTTTGTAGCATCACCAAGCAATGCAGTGCAGCCAGACTCCCTAGTAAATATTCAGTTAACTATGATACCTTACTAACAGTATCTTGTCCAATGTGGTGATTTATGTCTATAATTCCAGCACTTGGGAGACTAAGCTAGGAGGACAGTCTGGTCTACACAGCAAGAAACAAACAATACAGCACATACACAACCTGTAATTCTAAACACAAAACCTCCAAACCAAAAAGTCAGGATCTTATATTTAAATTTCAGCTCTCTCATCTCACTGTAACATTTCATTAGAACAAATGAAAGAGGGCTGGAGAGATGGCTCAGTGGTTAAGAGCACCGTCTGCTCTTCCAGAGGACCCGGGTTCGATTCCCAGCACCCACATGGCAGCTAACAACTGTCTGTAGTTCCAGTTCCAGGCAAATAAATAAATAAATAAAGTTAAAAAAAAAAAAGAACAAACGAAAGAACTGTGGATGTTGAATGAGACAGATAGACAATGCAGAACTGGACCAGCAAGATGGCTCAGCAAGTTAAGGCATCTGCCATCAAGTCTAACAACCTACATCCAATCTGTGGGCCCCACAGGGTGGATGAAAAGAACCAACTCCACCAAATTATCCTCTGGCCTTCACATTTACACTGGCATGTGTGACACACACATGATAATATTAAATGCAGATGTCCCATTCATGACATATAACACACATAAAAAAATAAATGCAAGATTTTTCAAAAGATATAAATCCAGTAACATGGTGTGTGGCAAATTTTAGTGGTACTTATTAAGGCAGAAAACCAGAATATGCCATAGTTCTGCCCAGTTCCTCTAAACTGGACATTAGTATTCTGAATTCACTTGAGTGGATGGAGGAGATCACAGATTCCTTCCTTCAGCCTTTCCCTGAGTAGGCATCTGTTCAAGCTGCCTATCTCCCCACAGACTTCAGCGTAAAGTGATAATTTTAAAAAAGTCACAGTTGTTCAGAGCCTGACACAGCACTTGTCACAAGGTGCATTCTCATCATCCTAGAACTCAACTTGGAATAGTTGAAGACAATATGCCAGGTCAGGTGATAATGAATTTCTAGGAAATGTGCTGTTTTAGCTCCTGTTGGCCCCCACTTTTTCTAAGACCAAAGCAAAATACAGAATAAACATTAACACTCATTTTCCTACATTATAATATCTGCATTGACTAATGCAGTAACAGTTACTATATACAATTTCTTTTATTGTTTTGATTTCTAAATTAATACATATATTTCTGGGAATGATCTGATTTTTTTTTTTAATGTTCACTCTTTTTTGTTTTTTGTTTGTATTTTTGTTTTTCTTTTTTTTTTCTTTTTCTTTTTTTTTTATTTATTTATTTGCCTTGGTGTTTGCCTGGAACTGGAACTACAGACAGTTGTTAGCTGCCATGTGGGTGCTGGGAATCGAACCCGGGTCCTCTGGAAGAGCAGACAGTGCTCTTAACCGCTGAGCCATCTCTCCAGCCCCGTATTTTTGTTTTTCAAAGCAGAGTTTCTTCATAAAGCCCTGGCTGTCCTGGAACTCACTCTGTAGACCAGATTGGCCTCAAACAGAGATCTATGTCTACTTCCTGAGTGCTGGGATTAAAGGTGTAGGCTGTTTTTCTTAAATGTGTTATACAGTTGAGAATTATTCAACTGCCATTTGATCTAGTCTTTTTTTATTTTTATTTCTTCAATTTTTATTATCAGGAGTGACTGAAATAAAAAATATAATTGAGTCCCATCATTATTGTCATTATGGAAATGGCTTTAAGAGAAAACTGGTCAGATGAATATTATTGCTTCCCACTTTTCAACTGGTAAATAGTTGCCCTTGATAAAACAGACAAGCCCAGAGAATCTGTCCAGAATGTTCAAGACATGGTGTATTATACAACATGCCTGTTCTTGGGGAGAACACCTAAGACATAATTATGTGTACTTCTTGATCTCATCATACAAGACAAGCACAAAGGCACCACCCATGCCCCTGAGAACGTTGGACCATGCACCCTTGAAAAAAGCCTTGCTGCCTTCATCA